>JASANC010005476.1:0-65381 GCA_030248135.1 Theristus sp. LFF4_11
ATACCTGTTGTTTTGAGTGTGTGGGGGTTATGTTTCTGCGATGTGGAATACCACGTCTACAAAGGTGAGGTGTCAAATGAGCCACACAATGATTCACATAGCGGCTTTAGTCGATTAAGATTCTTGGTCTGTAATTGGATTCCAGCATGCCCAGTCTGAAGAGTGGTAGGGTCTATTTGTAGGCACAACAAGAAACTCAATTTGTAGGAGTTGCCAAATGACTCCAATTTGTAGGAGTTCCCAAATTAAGTGTATCTGATCATGCCTTTTAGGTTGGCAACGTTGGAACCTGCGCTTGAGTAACTCTTCTTGAATCATTGGCTTGTGATGCGACTGCTTGTTGATGTATTGTTGCTCAGCACCCGACTTGTTGACAACACCTTTCTTCAGATTTTCGTTGTTTTCAAAAAACAATCCAACAAACAGAGTATATCACCATAAAGTATTTCAATTCCCAAAGAAAACAAAAAAACGAATGAACGAACCCTGTTTTCTGACGTTGCTTTGGCAGAATGTAAAATGACCAGAACACGATGCAGCAAATACTTGTTGTTTTGTGTGTGCTGTTGTGTTTTCTGTGACCGGAAAACATTGTCTACAGCAGGTGAGGTGTCAAATGAGCCACATAATGATTCGCATAGCGGCTTTAGTTGATGAAGATTCTCGGTCTGCAATTGGATTTGAGCATGCCCAGTCTGAAGAGAGATCGGTCTAATGAGTCATCGCTATAAGTTATTTCAATCCCTCCAAAAAACCAAAAAAACCAAAATAATGCTGATCAATATCTTTTTCACGAAAAAAAGCATGACAACAAAAATATAACGTAAATAACGTAATGTAAATAAGTTTTGACGCTGACCCAACCAAAGATTTGATTTACTTTTGGCTTTCATTAATTCGTTGACGCAAGTAGCGCTGCTCCCGTTGTTCGGGCCCCTCTTCGACGCCGTTCACCACTACCCCGGTTTTGTACGTGATCGCCTCGATGTTTGCCGACCATCGTTGCCTGTCGTCCGCACTCGCCTGAACAGTGCGGAATCAACAACAGTGCCTTTGCCCGAATGCGCGACATTGCACAGTTTCGTGGCGCGATCAGACCAATGAGTGCCGATGATGGAACGAACCTCTGGTTGTCTTGCACGTTTATTTTAGTGAGTGTTGAATTGTTCCTCCGTTGAATTAACAGCCGTAGAGCAGCGACAAGCGGATGCACGCCGAGTACACTCGTGCCTTTGTGCAGATTGACACGTGCGATCGCCAGCGCCGCCGCAAGCTGTGGAATGCCACGGTCGCCAGCTTGATGCGCCACTGGACGTTATCTGTTCAGTCATTGTTTGCGTTTATGATGGCCGCGAGGAGGTAGACCGCCATCGATCTTGACACCAGCCGCTCCACCGGTGGGCCAGTTTGCGGCCAGCAGTTCGCACTTCGTCGGCGAGAAACGCAGGTGCTTTTGTCCTCTGCTCGCACCAGTGCTCTCGGTCGCACCTCTGCCGATCGCCTTTTTTGTTTCATTGCAGTTCTTCGTGCCTTGCCGGTCAATTTACATCTTCTTTCATTTAGGTTTATTGTGTCAGCTCAAAATATTGAGTTCTGTTGTTTGCGCAACTTTTCCGACCACAGCGTCTATATTGTTGCGGCCCGCTTGTCGTCACGAATTCTCACACAGCTGGAATCAAAGTTGTTGCTGGTTCGGCATTCGAAACTGGCCCTCACTGCATCGTCGCCGAGTCGTTCGATATCAATCAGCGGCGCGCCCGACGTTCTCTTCTGGTTCAGCGGAAACTGCAGATAACACTTGGCAATCACCAGTGCATGGTACGAGTTTGCGTGAGTGCGCCAGTGACTCCTGATGTCTGTGATGCACACGTGCCATCGTCTCGAAATCAGCACATGGTCGGTAGTCGATGCGTTGCCGTTGTACGCTTGCTGCGCTGAAATGTGGTGGACGCCAGCACAAAGCAATTATTTTTCGCAAAAGTTACCAAACGCTGACCGTTATCAGTCCGTTTTTTTGGAATGGACACCGTGTTGCCTGGTGATGCTGCGTTCGAGTGGTGACAGCCGCCTCACGGCTACATTCAGGTCACCCACGACCAGCATAATGTCGCCCGATGAAGCCAGCGTGACGGAGTTTTGCAACTTCCGATAGAAAGTGTCCTTGACCTCGACATCGTGCCCATCATGCGGCGCGTACGCGACCACGAGAAACAGGCCCCGTCTGCTTCTTGCTGCCGGCCCGCATGCCTATGAACGTGTTGAAGCGAACGCACACCACCCTGTCGCTGACTGGAATGATGGCCATCAGCAACCTTTCAGCGTGCTCGCTGACCGGGAAGCCAACGCCAAAGTGGTGATTTGTGTTGTCACCGTTATTGAATATTATCAGGCTGAAACTGGAATCGCTTCGCAGGTCGATCACCTACATTGACAGTAGCCGAGTTTCGCTGATGCAAGTGATGTCTATTCGGTGCTCATTTGCGTCCTCTGCAAGGGACCTTCTGTATGTCCGACGCTAGCGCGCAATTTTCAGGCGTTTGCGGATTAGGCAAGGCCGCTGAGTCAAAAATGTGGCTCAGTATTTTGCAGTAATTGCTCCGTGCCGTACGTTCAATGTTTTGAAGACGTGTAGTGTTTCTGCAGAGTTGGTGAGTCAAATGTTGAGTGTGTTTCTAGTGGTCGTGACAAATTGTGGCGCAGTGCAGCGTTCTGGAGCAGGTGTGCAATCGGTCAACGCTGGTTGCAGATGCGTTGGGTGATTTGAGAATTGGACGGATGAAGGCGCGATACGTGACGTGAAGTCTCATTATCATGACACCAGGTTGAGCCTGCCAGCGCCTTCAAAAATAGCTCGTTGTCAGCTAGTTGTCACCTTCGTGGCTTGATGGTAGCGCGTTAGACTATTGTCTGTGAGAGTTCGAGGGATCGAGTCCCACCGAGGGGGTTAATGGCGGTGAAAACTCGATGGGCGCCCTACTCGAGGGCGTTCTGTACACTTCTCTGGCTCTTCAGAGTTATCCTGGCTAAAAATATTGTCTTAAATCCCGACTGGGTCGATGCATCGAATCTCGTTGCGTTTATTGATAGGTTTCATAGTTCCAGGGGGCATTTTTAAAGGGCGCGGGGTGTATCAGCGGGCCGGATGCAGCGAGGGTCACAATTTTCCACAGGCCACAGGCCACGGCCACAGGTCACAATTACTCGTACAGGCAACCGCCTGAAAGCAATGCGGTTTTGCTGCGGAATTGTCCCAGTCGGCCTTTCGGATGTTCGTCTATTTCTACTTGGCTGGTTTAAGAATTGTGCTCAACGTTTGTAGTTGTATGACCGATTTTTACAAATGTGTCCTACTGAAATGACGTCATGTGTCGCCGAACATGCGCTTGCCGTTCACTGCAAACCAGACTATCCGTTTAGCCGACTTCTTCCCGTAAACAAAAGGTGAATGTCGAATCAGTCACACCAAACTGACGTTTTAGTGCATGCACTTTGACAAACGGGCATTTTAAAGCAAATGACGTCATTTTAGTCCGGACACGTTTGAATAAATCCACAATATGATGATGCGTAGGCAGGCGATCTGAAGAGAGATCCGTGATGCAGTTCCAAGACGCTGCAGTCAGGAGAGGCACCGTCGCCTCTGATCTGGTGATGAGACTGGACCGCTGATGGGGATGCGAGTTTGTTGATTGCTGTTGAGAGCGCTGAAGTTGCTCATGGTTATTTCGTTTGCGATAATGGTAGGGATGGCACGGAAAAGAAACCAGTTGTTTTCACGAAAAGAAACCGGTTTTTTAATATTGATTATTCACTTCTGTTATTTAGTTCTGCTGCCTGTTGGTGGCTAGAACACCGTTGATTATTGTTCACAAAACCGACAAGAACAGATTTTAGCCAGCTTTTCTTGCTCAGATGTGTGTTTGGCAAAATCCGGAGCAATATTCGGAAGCTGGAAAACCATTTTCGAGAAAAAAGCCCTCGTTAAAAAACAGTTTTAAACCCGTAAAAAGAAACCGGTTTCTTTTCAAAAAAATGAAAAACCCGGTTTTTTCATCCCTAGATGATGGTGCTCCTGACGTATGACAAGTCAGAGCACCAGTGGTCGTTGTGGCCACTTGTGGGCGTTCATATCGCCAAGGATCACTGCGTCTGTTTGGCTTTCTTGTAGCTGATGGCTGATTGTGTGATTTTGTTGTTTGGAGCAGAGAAGCTCGCCGAAGGCATGCGACAGTTTGTGACGCGACGATTGGAATTGTTGAATTGTTGGCTTATTATTATCTTTCATTTTGGTCCCGGTTCTCTATGCCTTTGCACACAGGGATAGGAAAAACGTTTCAAGAATCCGCGGGAATTCAAAATTGGGTTACGGTAGCTGACGAAAGACGTCGGATGACGTCATGCGTCTGGTTTGGTGTCCGGCTTTTCCCCAACGCGTGAAACTTTTGTGCGCGCGGTCTTCCTGTAACGATAATAGCTGCTTAGACTGCTAGTATGATTGTTGCGCGGAGTCACTTCACGCAATTTCTCTCAGTTTTTGCATGGCTCGGTTGTTGCAATAAAAAGACTAAAACAAGCTTCACATTGGTTAACTTTCATTATTACAGTCCTGTTTAGAGATGGACAAAAACGGAAAACATTTTTTAAAACTTCACGCAATTTCTCTGTTTTTGCACAGCTCTGATGTTGCAATAAAAAGACTAAAGCAAGCTTCACACTGGTTAACTTTTATTATTACAGTCCTGTTTAAGGCCCATTCATGCAAGCGCGCGCTGAAGCGCGCTGACGCGCGCTGACCAGCTTCATCATGAATGAAGAAATGAAGCTGCGTCAGCCGCTGCGGCTTTTTAGGTTTTTTGTCCATTCACGAACGCGCGCGCTGAAGCGCGCTGAAGCGCGCTGACCAGCTTCATCATGAATGAAGAAATGAAGCTGCGTCAGCCGCTGCGGCTTTTGATGTCCGGACCCCAAATGCCGCAGCGGCTTGTCTGAAAAATGAAACGTATTTGCATAATTTCTGCGCTTTCAATTGTGATAGATGCAGACCAAAAAGGGAATGAATTTAATTGTGGTAAAATTAAATTAATTGAGGAATACAGTAAGTTTTATTGTGCTGCGTTTGTGAAAGAAACCAACAGATAAAAACGATAAAAGCAACTTGGCTCAGACGGGTTTCGAACTTTGGCCTCTGTGCTGACAGGCACAACATGTTACCACTGCACTATAGTAGTTGACAGGTGGGAACCTCTCTAGGTGTTTGTTCATTAAATGTCATTCAGTTTTATCGTTTTGTGCTGTTGTCTGTGTTGTCTCCGTACGTGCTGTTTAGTACACACTATATACCGCTTCGATTCGTTGTTTTCGCCGTTTCAGTGAATGTTTTGATCTTTTGATTTGTGCAACATTCACTAATCATGTGCTGCCGTTGAGGAAACTTTTTTTGCAATGAAGCAAAGCTAGCAAAGCTTGTTCTTGCGGGCTGCACACCGGTTTTAAGGGCTGCGCAAATCAGTACCCCACACCGTCGCACGGGTACAGTTCACATAAATTTCACATAAATTTCTTGCACTACTTTTATGCTTTGTTGAGTATTCGTATTCTCACTGTCACACTTATTTTGAGACTAATTACGCTATACAATACTGTTCAGAATCTGTCAGAAAAGTACTAAATGATTTAACAAAAAAGTCTTGCAACATTTGTGAAAGATTGTCACTGACAGCAACAATCAGCGATTTTGCACACACAAATTTGATGTCCGGACATCAAATGCCGCAGCGGCTGACGCAGCTTCATTTCTTCATTCACGATGAAGCTGGTCAGCGCGCTTCAGCGCGCTTCAGCGCGCGCGTCCGTGAATGCGCATGTGCTCCAAAACTGAAGCGCGCTGACGCACGCTGAAGCGCGCTGTTTTTTTGCTTCGTGAATGTGTAGCAAAGTGAAGCGCGTCAGCGCGCTTCAGCGCGCTTCAACCTCCATGAATGGCGCTTTAGAAATTGACAAAACGGGAAAACATTTTAAAATAAAAAACCGGTTTTATTTCCGAAAAAAACAAAAAAGCCGGGAACAAAATCTTTAAATGCATGAATGGTATATGAAATAGCTTGAATTCAACTGAATTTATCTCTTTTAGTTCAATGGTTTTGCAAAACCACGTATAAAAATAGCAAAAAAAAGATTTTTAACCAATTTTCACACTTCATTTCCACATTTATAACCACGTAAAATAATCATTGAAAAATATTCGGCAAAAACAGGTTTTTCCAAAAAAACTTTATTTCGAAAACAAAACCGGTTTTTTTCATGTTATCTCTATTTTTTGTTGACGTGATAAATGACATAATACAAGCTTCTTTCATACTGCTGCATTCTTCAATCACCAAAGCGCAACTTCGTGAAACGTAAATTTTGTTGTCGATGGGTTGCGTTGTTCCAAAAACCGTTTGTTAGCATGCTCGTTACAGTTTTCAGTAATCGTGCCAGGCGAGCACAGTGACGTATAAACAAGAAAGATCGTGTCGAGACCTCGGTGATAACTACCGTCACCCATAAAGCCAACATTTTACTTCTCTACAAGAAATTATCACAGCATCGCTTCTTGGAATGAGTTTAGCAACTAGCGAGCGAGCATGGCGCCTGGCACAGAGACTACAAAGTTAATACCGCCACAATATGCTTCATCCGTTTGTTGATCGTTTTTTTAAGTTGTTTATTTTTGTCTTGGTGGAAACAATGGCAACAAAACGTTTGTTTAAGAACTGTTTTTGGCACGTCTCTCTGTTCAAATATTCAAATTTCATGGAAACTGCATCGTCAAAGGACAACGTGATGGTGCTGAAACAAATTCTTCCACGGTCACGCTTCTTTTTTTACCAGTGTGCATGCTGAAAAGCTTTTTGATTGTATAAATAATGCAAATTCGGAGGATGTTTCCAACGTTCTTTAAACGGATTTTTGCTAACGACATAAAAACCAGTGATTTGGGTTGGTTGGGATATTTTATTATTACCCGTGAACAGGTGGCCAAAATTCTTCTGGTGGTAGCGTAGCATGAACGTGGCACCATTCTCAAACGTCTTGAAAAAGAACAGAGTATGTACGGTGTACGGGGGCGCGTTAAAAACCTACCTTTCGACCGCATTTTTTTCAGGAGAAGCGCAAAAAATTAAAATTTTAGACTGTGAAAAACTCGTCGAAAAATGCAACTCATGCATTTTTGAGGCAAAAAAAACAACAAGACGAAGCAAAATTATCTTTCCAGCATCTTTACACCATAAAAGAGGTCTTGCATTGTAGTGTTCTTCTGTGTCTCGATTGTGAAGAATCGGGCGATCCAAGGAGGTTGTCCCGGACGTGTGGCATGACAGGATGAAAAACATTGTACAGCTTTCAGCTTGCTTTTGAGAGCACAAAATGTTTTTTTTAGTTTTTTTTTTCATTTAAAACATAATTCGTTTTTGTGCGGCATGACAAAATGTCTCAGACTGAATTTCCAGGTGATGTTGGTTTGACATGAATGCCAGCAACTAGAGCCAAACTGTTTCAGGTCGACAGCTAAGTCGACCGTTTTTTGAGTTTTTTGAAACAAAATGTTCTCTCTAGTCAAAAGAGCCGACCTGATCAGGAGAGACTATGTTCGCGTCATTTCGGTATCATCCTTTCTTTTTTTTGGTTTCGAGACTCCATGTGCTTGCGTTGCATGCAGGGGATGGAGAAAGCGTTTCATAAATTGCGTACGGGCAATTCAAATTTGTGGCGCCGCTGCATTGAGGATTCGGGTTTTGTTCGCTTTAGCTGCACGGCTTCTCCCAGAGCTTGAAATTTTTCTGCTTACAGCACGCCCGATTAAATAAGGCAGTCCTTGTAGCCAATCCATCAAGGCGGGATCCGTGTGTGCAAGGGAGAAAGAATGAACAGAATAAGCATGAAGAATCAATTAGTTTAAAAAAACACGTCAAATTTGACAGACTATTAGATTTATAAACGTCTTTTTTCTTCAATTCAAACATCACGCGCTCGTTGCATTTTGAAAAAAGCTGCCATGTTTTCTCGGCCATTCCGCACCAACTTTCTGAAACAGTAATAGTTGATGTTATTGTATCTAAAACTCGACAGCACTTATTTCAAACTCTAGTGTGACTGAGAAACGTGTTGCGCATTATACACCTATGCAATAAAATCTTTCTGTGGCCAATATCTTTTGTTTCCGTACGCCCCGTGATGACGTTTGTTTTCGTACTGAATACTGAACTTCATACTGCTTCTTTCTCACGGAATTTGTGATTTGATATGATATTCTTATGATTTGCGTGATTTGTCGACGTTCATTTTGATTCGAGTGAAAAAGCCCGTGTTTTTCTACTATGAGCGTTTTCTTCTCAACGTGATTTTAAAAAGTTTGTGTTGTTTTTCACCGGTGTTTTTTACTTCACCAGGAGTTTGTTCAACAATGGCACTTTTTTCACACCCGTTACTGATCTGAATAAAGTATGAACGTGAAGCCCGGTGCAAATGAAGCGAAACAATCCCAGCAGTGGGTTTCAAACGTGGATGCGATTGCGAAAATGGGGTTTTGCGTCAGGCAGTTGATGGTGTTTGTTCTCTCGATGGGTTCTTTCTATATTTTATGCGTTCCTTTGATGTGTTTCAACTGATTTTGTTCGAATCATACTCACGTGCTCGTTTTTGTGCATTGCTGCATTTCGTGTTTTGCTCAATGTGTTTTCCTGCATCCGCTCCACATTCCGGTATTTATCCATCTTGTCTTAACCTGCGTTTTTTTGGGTATTTGTGTCTCGTGTTTTTTTTATCTGTTAAGCTGTGCCGTGCTCACTTGTTGTTAATATTTACTGCGTTGTCGTTAAAAATTCAAAAAAAGAAAAAAGTTTAAAAAGGTTTCGTTCTGTTGCGTGCCGTTTAGTTTCGTTTTTTGCCTGACTTAGCTCAGTTCTGTTCTGTTTCTGTATGGTTGTTCAGTTTATGTTGCTTCGTTTATGTTCAGTTCGTTTCGGATCGTTTTTTGGTGTATTTTGGTCAGTTGTGTGTTTGCGATATGCCCGTTCATGCGTCTCTTCGAAAAGAACGAACAAGAAAAAGAAAAAAAGATGTGTCAAAAAAACAAAAAAAAAACAAAAAATAAAAAAATTGACAAAAAAGATAAATGAAGAGACATCTAAGATTTGTTCAAGTTCAAGTTCAAGTTTTGTTTGTTTGGTTTTTGTTGTTCATTATGATATTGAAGTTTTTTGTCGTTCGTTGATTGTTTCAGGTTCTTCAGTTTTCGGTTTGTGTGTGAAGTGAGTTGTGTAATAGAGAATGTGCCCTCCAAATGTTTTTCATCTTCGGCTTATTGCCCAACTCCGAGAATGAATCCCAACTTGCTCAATGAATGAAAAGTGTTGGTGTTCCGTTTGTTTTGCTGTCGGTTAGTTGGTGTTTTTGTTCTATTTAGTTTAGTTGTTGTGTTTGCAGTCATTAGTGATTATTCTGATGTAAGAAAAATAACAAGTTGTTTCTGTTTTGTTGTGTTTTTTCAAGTATCGACGGGTGAAGTTTGGAATGGTCACGGTTGTTTGTTATTGTTTTTTGTGTTGTCATTTGCCCATTCATTCCAACATTTGATTTCATGCATTTACCAATTCTGATCAAAACTGTGTTGCCTTGTTTCGTTCCTCATCCAATTGTTCTCTTGTTCTCTGCATAGTAAAATTTAATTTACTGGAAAAAAATTGGATCATTTGAATCATGCACTCACCAGCCGCTGTGAAAATTGGTAATATTCGATTGTCGGTCGTGTCGAAGCCGTGTGAAGTGGAGTGGACTGTGGACACCCTGCAGAAAGCTGTGGACGCGCTTCGTAAGAAACGTTTTGTTTCATTTTGGTCATCATAAAAACCAACGAAGCACGTTGACTTGTTGCAACGCAATGGTGCGTCTGTCATCTTGTTTTAAAAATGTCAAGTCTTGCGGTGGTCTGGTTTGTATTTTATTCCAGCTTTTAGATTTGAAAATCGTTGCCCATCAAAACATTGTTGAATGTCAACGATCAATTGTTGTTTCCACGCAGGCGAGAACTAGAAACAAACCAAATCGAAAAGAAACACTGCACGTGGAAATGAGAATCTTTCTACGAGGAGACTCCGATCGCATTACACGAACTTTCGAGGGGGTCAAGCAAATTTCGAGGGGGTGTATTCCCCCTTACCCCCTCCCCGTCTTCGGTGCGGTCTTCAAAGTCGACTGTAAGCTCATCATTCAACTTTGTAAGTGAAAATTCATCATTTTTTATATTTGCCAAGGATTGTACGCAATTTTTTAACAAATGCAATAATTATATCAGATCATTTTTTGTAAGCACAAAGGAACGAATGAAAAATCGAACAACAATCGAAAAACAACGTGTATAGCTTCAAAGAACAAGAAATCAGAAAAAAACGGTTGTAGGAGACCGTGGCCATAAAACACGATCTGTTCAAAGAGTGCGAAAACGGAATTTGCAAAATTTCTCAAAGAGAAATCGTAATGCAAATCTACAATGCATAATGACAGACTTTCGTAACAACAAACATTCGAAAATCACAACATTACAAACAACGATTTTTTACAAAAAACGACTTTGGTTGGTGCCATCATGTGCTTTTATTACAGAGACTCAAGAGGTGGCTCTGGGCAAACGAAACAATTGCGTGGGACTCGATTGTTGATTGAAAAACAAAAACAACATAGTTGATTGTGTGGTGCCATAATATTGATTTTGTGATTTAGAAAAACTAAGCCAAGTGCGCATGAGGACAGGAGAACAGAAGACAGACGAAAATTTAAAGTTTCGGAGAGCTTCAGTTCAGTTGATTCTAAATTCACAACTACAGTCGAACTCACTAAAATGTGGAATCAGCTGATTGGTCGGCGGACGAGAGGCTGCTCACACTCCGCACCCTTCTTTTTTCGTGGATCTGGATTCTATTGAAACGTGTTTCTTTTGAATGAGTGTGAATTTCCAGCACCCTTTTCATGCTAAAAATAAACTCAAAGGGTTGGAGAACTGCGACATTCAGATTTTTTGTTCAACAGCTCAAAATGCGTCTTTTTATTGACGACGACGACGACGACGACGTCGCTTACTTTTTGCGTGTGAACTGAAACACAAAAGCCAATAAGGAGTGCGCTGTTTAGCCAGCTGAAGGGGGTTTCAGTCCTAGCTGACCGATCGACATCAAATTATAATTTATAATTTATAATTTATCATTAATTTATAATTGCGTCCGCAATTAAAAAATGCGTTCCGACTTCGTGGCGACGACACGACGACGACTTTGCTTTCATCTTTCATTTTCACCGTTTTCAAGTTGTTTTTGGTAAGCTGCTTGCTGTGTTCATTTACTTGGTGCACGCAGCAAACCATGCACAGCGCACTCCTTTCAGGCTTTTGTCTTGAAGTTCAAACGCAAAAATTAAGCGACGACGTCGTCGTCGTCGTCAATAAAAATGCATTTTGAGCTGTTAAATAAAAAAAATCTAAATTTCGCAGTTCTCCAACCCTTTGAGTTTATTTTTAGCATGAAAAGGGTGCTGGAAATTCACACTCATTCAAAAGAAACACGTTTCAATAGAATCCTGATCCACGAAAAAAGAAGGGTGCGGAGTGTGAGCAGCCTCTCCTCCGCCGACCAATCAGCTGATTCCACATTTTAGTGAGTTCGACTGTAAAAGCAACACAGACAGTAGCGAAAGTGCGGGGGGGGGTGGGGGGTCCACCCCCCCTCAGCCGAAAATCCTGCCCGTGCACGGGCAGATACCCGTGTACCCCCCCCTCCCCCCCTTTACCTCGACACGGGTACTAGACTCCCCCCACCCCCCTCCGCGAGAAAACACGGGATCGCACCCCCCCCCCCCCCCTCACGGTGGTTAATCTCTTCTCAATTTTTTTCCAAAAATACCGTAATTTTTGCATTTTTCTTGACGTTTGTGTCTGTCCCTGCATATATTTTGTTGTTTCTGACCAAACAAGCAGCTTGTTTGCACAAAATATTCTGTATTTTACAAGAATTTCTGTGTTTTTCTGAGGCAAAAATTTGGTATTACCCGTGCACCCCCCCCCTCACGAAATTTTTCTGCCAGTGCACCCCCCCTCAGGAAAATTTGCTGCCCGTGCACCCCCCCCCCCCTCACCGAGAAGGCACCTGACCCCCCCCCCTCTAAAATTAGGCAAACACCCCCCCCTCACCCGAGGTCCCGCTTTCGCTACTGAACACAGAAACAGAAAGCACATTTTACGCATTTACAGGTGTATTCTTTTTCAAAAATGAGTCGTACATAAGCTTAATCGATGACAGAAAACGTTTGCACAGAAACAGCTTTTGACGAGACTTTTTTAAACAGAGTGCGGAGGTCGCTAAAAACATCGCGTGGATCTCTAAGTAAGAAAAACTGTTCTAAAGCGTTCTAAAAAATATCACAGCTGAACCAAATTATGGCGAACTGAACAAAATTTGCCAAATACAGAGACAACAGAAGAAACAAGAAGACAACTTAGAGCCGTGTCTGTCTGTGTGTTGCCTTGTCGTACACAGACACACTGGCACGCAACAGCTTGTGTGTGACTGCGCAACATTGAACACAAACAAGGATTTTACTGGTTCTTTACAATCTTTTTTGTCAAAAACGAAAAACTGGCCGAAAAAAACAGCGATCACTCGGGCAAACGAGACCAAACACAGGCAGAAACAAAATTCCGAAAAAAACCAAGCAACTAACACACGCGCGTCAAAGGCAATGGCAAAACAGAAAAAACGCCACAAATAAACATGACACAGAACAGAACGGTCGCTTTTTGGCATGTGAAAAGTTGGGACAAAGCCAATAAAATTTTGATTGCTTTTTTAAAACTTTTTGACTGACTTTTTTAAAGCATCAAACTGCAGTTTGTTGAATTCTGCAGATAAATAGGAACAAAACGACCAAAGTCTTGTTGTGAGCACCGCAGTAAAAGAGCGCTACGAAAATAAACTAATATTGTCAAATAAAACGTTTGCAGGTCAAGCAGAATTTACCTTCTACACTATTTGTTCTTTTTTGAATTGCTAATTCAACAGACCAAAACAATACAGCGAAAACACGAAAAATCAGGTTACACCTCACGATGAGAAGAACACATACATTAAAAAACACGTCATTGCACAGTGGTAATCAAACGCGCTATACAAGAAGTCCAATTGAATAAACTATCGGAATATATATAACTCAATCAAGAAACAAACAAACAAATCAACGCAAACGACCTTTCAAAAAAAAATCAAAAACTCGACAAAAAACTCAATCAGTCAAATAATCAATCAATCAATTAAACACACTGGCAGGCAGCAGCAGGCAGATGGCGGTGTGGTTGTGTTGTGAGGGGTTGGAGGGGCGAAGATTAGAGCGAAAGGAGTCACAGAATTCGATGGGGCCAGGGGGAAGGGGGTGGTAAAAATTGTTCAGACAACTAGCTGGTCTGCATTGTTTGCGACGTGTCCAGTCAAATCAATCGTTCAGGGCAGAATACGAAGACCACGGCATAGCTCGTCAAGAAACGACTGTTTGTCAACGACCACACATTTCTTTATATTATTCGGTTGAGGTGAAATTGATGCGGATCCGGGTGTGAAAAGTGACCGTGAAGACGAAAACAGTTCGATCCAATGTTTGTCGTCGTCGGTCGGTCGGGCTAGCAGACCGTCTCCTCGGTGTCACGGAACGCCGCCAGCACGTCGAGTATGCACGCGAGATCGAGCACCAGACGAGTGAGATTCGGATGCTGGACGACCTCCGCCTGCGGCACCGGCGGATGGCAGTGCGGCTGCAGCGCCGGATTCGACTGCAACAAAAAAAACACGATGGAATGGATTATGGAAGCTGGAATGGAATGCGGACGGATGCTTTTTGATCGTGGTACATGGAATGGAATGTGGACTGGAAAATGGCATGGAGTTCAAAAAGATTCCTTCGACCGAAGATGGAATGGAGTTTGGAAGCTGGACTGGAACGTAAAATGGAATGAAATTGGGAACGATGGTTGGAATGGAAAATGGAACAGAATTTGGAAAGGTGGTTGGACTGGAACATGGAATTGACGTTGTGACGGTGGCTGAAATGGAGAATAAATTAAAAAAAAACATGGCTAAAAACTATAAACGGATAATTGGAGTTTTGAAAGAGAACAGAACACAACACAAAACTGCATCCCACAGGAGAACTTTCACCAAAACAACTCACGCGAAAGCTTCGATGCAGACGGAGGACACAGGCACAGAAAATGAACCGCAGAATCAACAGTCGTATGAAGTCGTCCGAATAGAATTCAATGTAGCTTCGATCTGTAAAAAACAATAAAACCTCAATTGAAAAACTGAAAAATTTCAAGTACACGTGTGCGTTTCGTAGAATTTTTCATTAAACGTCTGAAGAAACAAGATTCGTCCAAGAATCATCTCATACGAATCCGGAAAAGATATGAAGAGCGTTTGAATAGCCACCCGTTTCAATCAGGCCTCATAAATTCAACAAAAAATCCATTAAAAATTCCGAACCAATTTTGAAAGAAACAGAAGAAACTTTCGAGAAACAAATTCCAACATAAATTCCAAAAAATAACTCCATCAATCCGTAAATCCAACAAAACAAATCGCTGAGACCGGTTGACGAAAAAGACACAACTCTGCCGAAAAACAAACAAACAAAAACCCGGTTTACGAAAACAAACAACAAACAAATTCTACTGAAAAAAAGCAAAAACTAAACCCAAAAAGAACAGCGAACCGGTTTTCGGACAGCGCACGAGCAGACGCCCGGCGTCGCACATGAACTTGTCGACGTGCGCCTGGCATTTGTCCCAGAGGGCGATCGGAATCTCGGAGATGTTGCAGATGTAGCAGAACGCGGTGAGCGGACTGTGCAGGAACAGCGTGAACACGGAGCCGCGTTTCTGTTGCGCTGAAGCACACGAAAACGATTAGTGCAACACACGCAATGACACTGCTACGTTTGCCTGGTGGCCTGGCAGCTAGCGCGCTAGACTTGTTGTGGTTGTTCATGGCCCAGCAGATGCGAAAGGTAGTGGACGCAATTTGGCCGATCGAGCGGGCTCGGTCGGGTGCGGACACGCTGTGTGGGAGCTGCGTCGTTGTCCACAGCACACGGTCGACTCGTGTCCCCGTGCGCTCGGGCGATCGAGTCCCGCCAGGAAAGAGTGTGCATACAGTATAGTTGATGAAATGCATGCATTCGGTGCAGGCAAACACACCGCCTCCACAGCAATGCCTGCACAGAATGCACGCATCAACCGCACGTGTGTGCAACCGTCCAATCAGCCAGTTGTACCGTACGTATATAATACCCAAATAGACTAGGCGCTTCATGACAGAATAACCTCAATGGGCGACCTACTTTGACGGCGTTCTCTGAACGCCTTTCTGGATTAGTATCCGCTTGGCCAGAAAAACCGTTGCCTGAATATTCCGAGATGTTCCAAACGATGTCGAAAGAAATGAACAGGTCCAAGAAAAAAAAAACAATCAAAAACACGAACCCTGCAGATAGGCGGGCACATCGACGGGCGACGCGAACGTGATCACCGGCTGGTTGAACAGATTCGGCATGCCAAGGAACACCGAACTGTTGTCGGAGTCGACGATCAGAAAAAACGGCTTGCGCGCGTACGGATAGAGGTCGCCCGGGTGGATGCTGCAGGCCAGAATTTAGGATCATGTTTCGTTTTCTGGTGTCAGTTTGTCACTTTCAGTCATACACACCATGATGCACTTCGAATCTGGATGCAGATAGTCGTTTGAGGGCAGTCCGCGTTTTGTTCGGGCATTCATCACAACAACCGCGGGTGTTGTAAAAATATGATGAGCATCACCAAAACATCCGACCAGTGAAATAAACATTTTTGCCGGCAAATAGAGCATCACACAATGCCGATGATGGATAATGGATGCTGGAGCTCAATGACCCATTCACTCATGTGTGACACCGTTTGAGGTCGGGAGAAGTCCAAAGAAAAAACGTTCAAAAAAGCCGATAACGCCGAACACTCCACCACTGGCGCCTCGAGCAAGACGATCTACAGCGCCGACCCAAAGTCAACAGCCCCGCCCCCCCCAGCCCTAAACATTTTCCACCGCCTAACCAGTCGATGTCTCTGTTGCCGGTGGACGGGTTGTGCAACGAGGCGCTGGCCTGAGTCGATCCGCCCTCGGCTGTCGTCTCCTGCGGCAACGCCGTCGTGACTCCGCCTACGTCGTAGCCGTCTGGAAAATCGGGAAAATCGGTTGGAAAAAACGGTCAGTCCTCCTGACAATGGTGCCAAGCGGAAAATGGACATTTTGATCGACACGCAAACAAACAAACCGTTTTTTACTTAAATATATTTTCACTGCGATTGTGATACTGCAAGCAAATTTTGATACTCAAAAAAATGTATTTATCAGCCAATTTGTTAGTCACTGTCTATGGTGGGTGAGTGGTTTTGTGGATATAAAAGATTGTGCAGCCAGTGGCGTTTTTCTTATTTACATCATCACGAATTCATTACATTCATGCCGTCGCTTGAAAACCTTTGCGCGTACGATGACAGACAAACACACTGGCACGCACAGGTAACATGCGCGGAGTAGTGCAGTATTATTGCAGCAAAGACACAGCGCACGATCTTGGTATACCGGAATATGAAACTTATTTGAAAAAAAAAACGTAAAAAATCCGATTCACTGACGTGTGGATGAGCGCGATTGGCCACCCGTGAAACATCCGTCAGCCGATATGTACAACAACATGGCGCCGTCGCTCGGTAGATCGCGGAAGCCTGTGTTTCAATTTTGGTCCTATTCGTTTTTACGTTTTTTAACATCGATTTTGCAACATTTTCTTTTTAACATCTTTCTATCATCGCTCAATGATTGGTAAGATAATGTTTCCTTATATTTAGTATTTTACAGCATCCTGTCTGACGTCCGTCCACATTTTCCACACACTGAAATACAAACACACTGGCATACAATCCCTGTGCGTCTGTTAATGACTGTGCGACATCTTGAAGACGAGCACGATACTCAACCGAAGCACCTCTAAAAAATACGCCCCCTCCCCGCCAAAAACAAACAAACTCCAAACCAGCAGAACACCAACCAGAGCTGAGAAACAGAAGTAGTTGCGAAAATGTTGGCCTGTACAACAGATACTTGTGCGGGTTCTCTTTGCCGGCTGTGCGCATAAAGACGTCGTCCTGGAAAAAACGGCCAAGAAACTTCACACCGGTTACACCGTTACAGTAGGCGTGAGATTACGGTAGATACGGTAGATTGCGGATTACGGTAGATCGTTGGTCTTTTTGGCACGAAGCACATTTTAAAATTAAAAGACAACTTCCATCGTCGATATATTAACAACAACACATAACGTGTGGTTCGTTCGTATTGATCGGATTGGGTTGGCCTCGACACAATTTCAAAACTCTGATAATCATTGAATACTGTAAAAAATCAAAAATTTGATTTCAATTCTATTTTTCACCACGTAGCAGTGATCAGTTCTGAAAATCAAGAAAACTGCTAACTGAAGTCGTGTTGAGATCCAGATCCAATACAATAAAAGCCTCAGTTGGTTAAGAATCGACCACACCGTCCGTATCAACCGTAATAATTGGCAAATCGTTATAAAATAAATAAAAAATAAGTCAAAAATGCATATTACAAAAAGAGCATTATTGAATTCGTGGAAGCGCCACATGGAGGACAAACAACGGGAGAGCGACTTAACTCAAAACGTTAAAATGGGCGGACAAATAAAAGCGAACAAACTGGTCAAAAAAACAAAATGCAAATTGCTCAAAGTAAAGGTAGAATTGGAAACAAAATTGCCAAAATTTATTGAATACCAACATTAAATATAAAAGACAAGCAAAAGTTCTGCAGCACGTTGCACTGTTCCAGCCCTTCCGTTGGCTTGCAGACATATCAGGATTACCATCTGGCCACCACCACCACAAAAATCATAAGCTAACAATAACGGGTCAGTGCTACACTGAGGGGTACCACGAAGGTCATGCCCCTGACTCCACTCGAGTCCCTAGCAAGTCAACTTGTGTCCATAGGCAGGGCAAGTCGAAGTACAAACATCACGGAGCGGCAGTGGTGAACGCGTGATTAGAAAAATCAAAACTTGACTGAAAAAACGAAAACGCAAAAAAATCGTTTCATGCAGAAGAACGGGAACAATATTAAATGGTTTACTACGTTCGGATCAATCTCAAAAAGCTGCGCAGGCGCGAAACGCTCGATCAATCTTACAGGATTAAAAAACGAAAGAAAAAACGGCTATGGCAAGCAAACAAAACGGCGCACGAACGGGGGGAGGTCGACAAGAGGACGAAACAAGAAAAAAGGAGCATAACAAAAGCGCAGACAGCGTAGCTAGAGCGCTTCAAAAAAACGTTAACTGCCACGAAAATAAACGGAACATCGAATACAGAGCGTGCGATCCATGTATTCTCCACTATTTTTCCCTGATCGCCATTTTGTTCATTCTTGTTTCTCGACTAACGTATGGAGTGCGCCCGGGTGACGGTGACATGTCTGATTTACTGACCCCCAACGCGAGATCCTCGTGCGGCTCGCGCTCTAGCGCCTGCAGCATCCAGAACATGTCCAGTGACAGCTCCGTGCATTTCACCTGAATTTGAAAGGATGAAAAAAATTAATTAATCAATTAAATTAGTGTCCGTTTTCCGTATCGTTTTTGGGGGTTTTTTTCCGTATGTTTTTTTGGGGTGGGCAACCTATCGAATACTGCGGCGGAGTCAATTCATATCAGCACATTGCTCTTTGCTCTCAAATAGGAAAGTAAGAAAACATGTTACGAATAGTAATTGCACTTAAAAATGACTTGGCTCTCCGTACTACATGTTGTTCATACAATTTTCTCGGAGTTTCCTGCTTTTTGCGAAATAACATGAATGAATGAGCGACTCAAAAGGTTACTACGATCTTTTATTTTGGTCCCGAGACTGAATGCGCGCATAGAAAGGTAAACTAGGTAAGGTAAGGTAAGGTAAATTTGTAATGTCCTACTTTAGCCTTCGTGTCTGCACTCTCACACAAAGCCGGGTTTACGGTGAGCTGTTTCTGACAGAGCGCTTGACTTCCAATGCTCATCTACTTTTTTCCTAGATGCTCAACGGTTTTCTTATATCTTTGTTAAGCTATTTTTCTTTGATTCGTTCTTGTACGTTATAAAAGTGGTGTGTTTTATGAGTTCAGCATGTGCCGTTCGTGCCATTTTGTTTCTTTTTATTTCTATCGTCTTTCGTCGTCGTTTTAATAAAAGTGAAGTCGTTTTAATTTAGTAAAAAAAGTAAAAAAAACCCAACGTCGTCCACCGGTCATCACACACAGCAGCTCGGATCGGTTGGCAGTCCAGTGAGCCATTCACACACACCAAAGCAGAACATCGCAGTGGAGGTCCCGCCGAGACATCTGAGGAGACCAACGCGCGAGACGGAGCGGTGACGGACGGCGACGCCGTGTTGGATCAGATTGCTGGAGCCGTCAAACACTCGCCGATCAAAAACCGAAAACGAGGCCATGGAGGGCCAGCGCCACGAGGCCATGGAGGGCCAGCGCACGGGAGAGGAGGAGTGATGACACGTAGCAGTGCACGAGCTGCGTCGAGTGGAGCTGGACAAAGTGTGACGCCGAAAACGACCAAAAAGGTAACGGTGGTCACGCCGAGTGAGGCGTCATCGGTGGTTTTGGAAACGAGTGACGACGAGGGCAATGGCCATGGAGGGTCACGAGCCCAAAGGAGATCTGCGGTGCGAGGATCTACAAAAACGAAGGGAAGACCGCGAAAAGTGATCGTCCGTCGAGTGAGTTCGACGGAGGAGTCGTCAGACGAGGAGGCACCGATGACGGCAAAACGGCGTGAGGTCGTGGCCGGCAAAGCACAAAAGCTGGCAAAAGTGTTCGACAAATACGACTGGGGAGCGGAATCATGGTGGCGATTCGTAGAGCGCTTGGAGGACGCTTGTCACGACAACGGCATCAGCAAGGACGACGAAAAAGCAATCGTCCTGAAGTACATGATGTCAGCCAAGTCGAGGCTGTCGTTCGACACTCTGAACGTCGATCAGCGAGCATCGTGGAAGGAAGCGGTAAAAGTGTTGGGTGTCATGTTCGGCGAGAAGCTAGCGAAGGCGAGGAGGCTCGAGGAACTGCGAATGTTCGAGATGGCGATGGACGCCGATCCGAAGGAGACAGTGAACGAGCTGAATCGAATGATGGCACCAATGCTCGCAACAGAGACGAAGGAGAACCGCGACCTCCGACTGGCACATCAGCTGTACCACTGCTTGCCGGCAGAAATGCGGAACTGGTTGGTGTTCAAAGAGGTGGACACGGACGATCTCGAGGGAATGGTGGAAGCCATCGGAGCCATTCAGAAGTTCCTCGAAACCGACAAGATCTTGAAGCCAGCCAACAGCAGACCGCCGCGCAGAGGGAACGATGTCGGACAAGGAGCTGAACTCGAACAACAGTTCAGTCAACTACGAAGCGGCTATAGCGCACCGAGAGCCACGTTCAGAGGCGGCATGCACAACAACGCCGCACCGCGACCAAACAACAACTTCAGTCGACCGCCGATGCAGCAGCAGCAGCAGCACACTCGACCACCACCACAACTGCCAAACAGAACGCCGCAGCAGACGTTTGGTGGAAGTGCACAGTCGAACCGTGGAATGGCTCCGTTCCGTGGCAACAATCGTGGCGGGTATCGCAACACGGGTGACAAACGTTGCTACTCATGCAACGAACTCGGTCACACAATGATGGGGTGCCCAAAGAGAGCGATGGCCGACCGACAACAGGCCATGATCGGAACGTTGGAAACGGCGAGTGGAAACAGCAGCAGCAGCGAAAGCAATCTGGACCCGCTAGCGTACCTGGAGGTACAGTTGAATGGAGTTCGATGTCGTGCATTGCGAGACTCAGGAGCACAAGTGAACATCGTGCCGGCAGAATTGCTCGAGTACATCGGAGCAGCTACAGGAGAGACGCCGAAGATCACGGACTGCGAGCTGAGCGGAAGGAGTCTCACGGGTGGCAAAGTGGCAGAATTCAAAGGCAAAGTGCAACTGAACGCAGCGTCTGGAGACGCGAGTGCCTGTATGGACTTCTACGTGCTGACGAAGGGAAAGAGCGATGGAAAAGATCAGCTAGTGTTTGGACGACCGATGGAGATCGTGTGGGACGTCGGATGTCCGATGGCAACCACAGCACCGCCAGCAATGAAAGGAGAAGTGCCGTACTTGATGCCGCAAGACCAGTCGCAAGTGGAAGTAGCATCGGAGCCGTGCGAGTTTTGTCAAAAGAGCGACCACCTGACAGAACGCGGCATGATGTATCTCCTGGTGATCATGGACGATTTCACGAAGGCGATCAGCGCGTATCCGATGGAAACGAAGGCAGCGTCCGAGGTAGCTCGAAACATCTGGAACTATATGAGCAAGAACGGACAGCCGACGGAGATGACGATGTGGCTGGAACCAGTTCACGTGCAGCAGATCGCAGCAAACGTGGAGGCGAGATACGGCTTGAAGGTCGTGGATCATCAGATTGCGTACAAAGTGGGCGAAAAGGGCAAGAAGGTGAAGAAGTCAGACGGACTGAACGCCATGCTCGAGTTGCTGAAGATAATGACGACCGAAACGATGATCAACTGGGACGACTACGTCGACATCGCCGTCTACGTCTACATGCACGCGGTTCGAACGGATCTGGGTGGCCACAGTCCGTACTTCCTGGAGCGAGGTCGTGAAATGCGAACGTTGAACTTCGCAGAGATGAAGAAGGTGGCAAAGACCTTGAACGAAGTGACGCGAGAAACGATGATCCCAGCAGTTCGCAGATTCTTCTGGTGGCCGGAAGTTGCGTGCGACGCAGCAGAATACGCAGGAAACTGGGTGCCCGAGTTGAAGATGTCGATCGACCACGAAGTGATCGAGGAGGTGCAGGACAGCGAGGAGGAATCGCCGCTGAACGAAAGGCCATGGAGGGTCAGCATGGACGAGAGGCGGTGGCGTGCTGCGCGTCTTCACGCGTCGTCGAGTGTCGCCGAGGCAGATCAGCGGAGTGGCGGGCGCACCAGTGGCTGGCAAAACGTCGCAAGGAACGGAGACACGGTGGCTGGAGTTGTGGCGGCATGCGAGCTGAGACGGCGTCGATCTATGGCACGGCCGGGTTTCGCCGAGGGCAGCTTTCGAGAAAGCCGAAACGCCGCAGCGGATATTTGGTTGGTCGGAGTTTTTTCGGTCTCCGTGACTCAAACCGATTCGGAGTTATTTCGGTCTCCGAGACTCAAACCGAACGGAGGACGGCCTCCGTGATCAAAAACGTGATTGGCTGTGGTGGTGTTGCTGAAGAAGGCTGTGAGGAGAAGTTTGGTTGTGGCGCAGTGAAGCGCAGTGGAAGTTTTTATTGTTAGCCACGGTTTTTTGATTTGAAAGTCTCCAGTAAACTGCGACGTAGAGTGCAGGTTGCGCCAGTCTTCTGCTGATTTGTGTAACAGTTTTGTAATAGTTTTATTTGTTTTGTTTTACCCCCGTTTTCAGTGTGGGGAGAGGGTGAACTGTTTTAATGCTTTTTCTTCTATTTTAGTTTTGCCGGTTTTTCTTTGGGTTTTTTCGACGCATTTCGACTGCCGTGCGGGATCACAATTTCTAGTCATCGTGACAGTTTAGTAGTTTTAGTTTTGTTTTCGTTTATCAGGATAGCTTTTAGGTTTTTCAGTTTTGGCACTTCAGGTTTTCGACTTTGATGATAATTGTTGATCTTTGCTTTCTTTTTTTTGCTTCTAGCTTTTGAAGTTTGCTTTTTAGCATTTTCTCGGATTTCAAGTGATTCAATTTCAGTTCCGTTTGAGTTGGAGCATTTAGGAGTTTTGAAATGAGTGGAAGCAGGTGCCCAGGTCAGGCAGTGCACCAGACACTCGGCTGCGTAGGGAGAGTGACGTCGCGAGGGCGCTCCGTATGGGGGAGTAGGGTACTGTAATGTCCTACTTTAGCCTTCGTGTCTGCACTCTCACACAAAGCCGGGTTTACGGTGAGCTGTTTCTGACAGAGCGCTTGACTTCCAATGCTCATCTACTTTTTTCCTAGATGCTCAACGGTTTTCTTATATCTTTGTTAAGCTATTTTTCTTTGATTCGTTCTTGTACGTTATAAAAGTGGTGTGTTTTATGAGTTCAGCATGTGCCGTTCGTGCCATTTTGTTTCTTTTTATTTCTATCGTCTTTCGTCGTCGTTTTAATAAAAGTGAAGTCGTTTTAATTTAGTAAAAAAAGTTAAAAAAAACCCAACGTCGTCCACCGGTCATCACACACAGCAGCTCGGATCGGTTGGCAGTCCAGTGAGCCATTCACACACACCAAAGCAGAACATCGCAAATTTTATGCATGACGCGGCCATTCAAAATTGGCAAAGTGATCCGAGTCCCCTTGATAAGGCCGAGTCACTTGGGCAACTTTGAATTGCCACATGAAGATTGAAACTAGTTTCCCTCTATCTGCAAACCGATTAGAGTCGCAGAACCTAACAAACTTGATAATACTAACACTTTCGAACGACATTCACCTGGTCGACGCAGTTGCCGACGAGTATGACCTCCTGCAGGGTGTACTTGAACGGGACGCCCTTCTCGATCGGCGGCGTGTTGTACGGCGTCAGACGGTTACTGAGTACCACCGTGGAATTGTCGACGTCAACGATCGATACGATGTTGTCCGCCTGCACAGGGTGTGCTTAAACGGCATTCATGAAGCAGCATTTATTGACGCACAGCTGTGTTACAATATAGCCACGCGGTTACTAAATACTGCGTCATGAATGCTAAAGGCCCGTTCATACTGACGTAAGCGTTTTCGGGCACGTCACGTCACGTCACGTCTTGTGTTTTAGCATACTACCGTTCATACAGCCGTACGTATGTACGGCACGGCACGTTAGGTCTCGTGTTAGTATTGCATAATACCGACCACGGGGAGAAGTAAGTCTGACGTACGTGTCGACCGAACGTCAGTATGAACAGGCCTTAACTTGTGGGTTTAGGATCGGGCTTCTGAACGTTTGAACCGAACGATAAAAATAATCAGCTCGATTTGAAAAGAAAACACAGTTGATGATGGAAAAGCGCGACCTCGACAAAGCTGCGTATCTCGTTCAATATCAACGACCACTCGAGCTGGTCCTCCGGATCGTATCGACTGATGTAATGCTCAACGAGTTGACTCAGTTCCTGGAATTGCTGCAAATCACCAATTTATTCTGTCCCACTACGTGTTAGCTAAATTAAAGTCCGTTTCTTTTTTCAAATCTTGATGAGCAAAATTAAAGTTGGTTTCTTTTTTTAAGTCTTTGATATGCATCTGCAGGATTGATGACAGTAGTGGTCTGCGTGTTTACAGACGATTAACAGACAAGTTCTCGGGTGTGACCGGTCTACTGGGTGACCGGTCTGCTGGATGAATACCGAAAACGTTATACTTTGTCGCTGTAGTGGCGTTTTTCAATGAAATCAACCTAAATTAAATTGTTTTCTGCCTTTTTTACATTAATTAGAATCAGCAACCTCACGATACTGCTTGCTAATGTTGAAGTCGTAACACACATCAATCACACAAACATCCATCGAAAACGAAAATTCACACACCCGTACAAGATCGCGAACCAGTTTCAACTTCTTGAGCAACAGACAGACAACGATAAAGCGTGCATAGTAGCGGAGTTTTTTCACGGTTAAATCTGGTCGAAAACTGCAACAGCAAAAAGCAACGAATTAAGAGAAAAACCATGAAAGATATTAGTTTGCTAAGTCCGATACCAAAGCTGCCTTCTAGTGATATGGAATGGGATCAATCTGAATCTGTGTTTTACATCCAGGAGACATCTGACAACCCTGCTTTTAATTTGGGTCACCCATTGGTTGATCCAATCCAAAAGATTTGAAAGCAGCTCTTGAGCGGGTTAGTTCAATCAATACTCGAAACCATGTCGATGTCGAAAGATCAAAAAGTGACAAATTATAAAAAGGGTTTCAAGATTTTTAACAAACTTTTCATTAAGTGATATATCGGCGTAATAAGCACGAGATCTGATCGCTGAGTAAAAGGAAAATGTTTCTAGCAGGTACGTCGTTTCACTGGTGCGTAAACTGAAATCAAATAGAGAGGTTAAAATATTTTGAAATTTGGAATGTTTGAAAATTTCAGTGTTGCAGAAAATGGGAAGATTATAATTTCCACAGCAACTCACTAATAATGATAATAAAGTTGACCAATTTTTGATGCGATTTCGCCTATTTGCCATCGTTTTAACCCGTAGTGACGATCCAGTATCTGTCTGCAACATTAAAAATAACGTCTTTGGTCTGAAGATCGGGTACTTTCCATTGTGCAGTGGATTGTTTGATGCTTAAAAATTCAAATAAGACTTCTTCCCTCATAACACCATGCTTGTTTTCAGCGTTCCTTTTAGCTTTTTTCCCACTTCTCAGAGTTCCACCCCTCATTGTGTTCAAAGTGCACAACCTAAACATTCTAATTGTCAAATTGTGGACCGTTCTAATTATCATTGCATGACATGGTTCAACGGGTTCCAGGTTAAAAACTGGTTCAGCGTTTAGTCAAAATTTTGTACGTTTCGGTTCACCCAGGAGACACGAAAAGCAATTTGTTCCACCCAGAAGAACCATACAGAAAATAGTTTCGTTTTCTCTGCAACTCAGTCATAACATCAGTAACATGTAATTATTTCCGTTTTAAAAACCTGTTGCGAAACAAAACGATTTGAAGGTCTAATTGTAACAGTTTCATGTGGACTAAAAGCTCGAACCCAGAAGTAGAGTTTACACGTGTCTGGAGACCTACAACAGTCGGATACAATTAGAACTCAGACACAAATTTTCCAAAAATTTTCGACCGTAAAAGCACAAGAACATAGTATACCACGAAATTCACACATGAATTTCCCGCAAAAATAGATTCAGCAAAGAATTATGTGTGACTTTCTTTCTGACCAACCTGTGCTGTTGTTGGAACTTCCAGAGTCTGGTATAGAGGTCGAAGGTACGTCCAAAGTAGCCTTGCCATTGTTTTGTACCGTGTAATGGAAGATCGCTGAAAAAACACAAAAAGACGCAATTTTCATCCTCAAAAATGTTCGTTCATCAGTAAATCCAAAATTGTGCCCTAAACTGCTCAAAACGATGCTGTAAGCAAGCCGAACACAAAAAGTGGTAAAAGCGACATTGTCTGCAATTGACAAAAAAATAACAAATGGCTACTCGTTGGGCTACTCACAGGGCTGGGGTGTTTTCTGGGCTGTAAAATAGCTTCGCCAAAAACTGGCTCTGCATCTTACTTTTTGCATGTAATTCATGAACGTACACCATAATGTAACCAAAGAAACAAAAACCAGCACAATACAGATCCGGCAGTTTTCAGCAATGTTCTTTCGGAGTTTCCAGCAATTTGCCTAATAATAAAAAAAATATAAATAAATAATCTGACGAAACACCCCAACAGCGCCCTCACCGAATGCCGTTGAACAGCTGCTTGGATTTGTCGAGCAGCTGTGTGAACTCGTGCACCACCCGTTGCTCCTGTTCGCTCGGTGGCGCGCTGTGCGAGTGGTGCGGCGCGTGCGGGTTGTGGTGCGGCGCTGGTACACCGCCGTGGTGCGGGGCTGGTACACCGCCGTGATGCGGGGCTGGTACACCGCCGTGGTGCGATTGTGGTACACCGCCGTGGTGCGGCGCTGGTACACCGCCGTGGTGCGATTGTGGTACACCGCCGTGGTGCGATTGTGGTACACCGCCGTGGTGCGATTGTGGTACACCGCCGTGGTGCGGGGCTGGTACACCGCCGTGGTGGTGCTGTTGCTGTTGGTGATGAGTGGCGGCATGTGCGAGCATTGCTGCGTTGCCGACCATTCCTGCGGGGCCGCCGCCTGTAGCGGCCTGAAAGAGAACGAAACGAGTGTGCGAGGTGGCCCAGTAAACATGGCACCTTTCTTTCTGCAGACCGCGAAATTTGAAAGGAAAAAATAGAGAATTTCAGAAATTCCGTTGTGTGTATTGTGAAATTGATCGTGTGTTTCAAAATACATGTTCGTGCCTGTGCCGTCCGCTATTTGTCCACAGCACAAGCATCTTGAAAAACACAACTCTTAGCCTGTGACTGGTCTCACCTTGATTGAGCAGACAATTAGTGCCTTATTTATTGGACCATTTCATAGTTTTTTGTCTGCGTGCAGCACGCGCACTAGTCCTAGTCTGAGAACAGTCCACTCGGTTTTTCAGTTATATCAAACAATAATGCTGTACAGTTATAAACAAACCACATAAGAGGTACACATTACGCGGAAGGCACGCATATGTGCATGTGCCTGTGTGTTTGTTTCTGACTACACAACATTACCGTGTTATGAAAACAAACTCCCCCGTCTTCCGACTAGGACCTGCCTCACCTGTGCTGGTGGCAACGGCTGGTCGAGCGACGATGAGGGTCCCGCCAGAGACATTGCATCATGTGCCCTGCCTGGTCAAGAAACTGAAGACACACACACACACGCACGCACGCACACGCAGACAAACACACTGGCAGTCAATCAGCGACCGTATACACCGGAACACCGCGGAGTACGCGCGCAGCAACAGTCGGCCTCTTGGTGGTGGTTCGACTTTTGTTCTTCTGTTTCTCGCGGAACTCTGATGAGGACGGAAACTTCGATTTCTTTTGAAACACTTTCAGTGATGACTGGACTTTATATTCGACGTATCCTTATTCTTGAGGCATATTTCCAATAAATATTTTAGAATTGCACTGAGCTTTCGAGACGAACGAAATGTTGCACTCGACAATGCTCGATGTGGAGACCGGACAAAACCCTGTGTAATTGAACATCAAAAACACTTTGAAAAACTTGGAAAAAAGCAGGGTCCCGTCACTGACCACACGAGAATGTTGCCATGATGCGGGCCATAGCTTTTTTTGCGCATACATTGGTCAAATTGGGTCATCGACCACTCAAAATGATCGCACGGGGACAAAGAATTTGTTTTCGGCCATAAAAACTTTTTTGGCCCAAAATAATTATCACTTTTGGCCAAAAACCGATTTTTGAAGAAAAATAGGCTTGATTTTTTAAATTGTTTTATTTTTTAAAAAAACATAGTTGGGTTACAAAAAAAACAAAGTAAATAGCGACGTGCTAGAGACGTGTGTGCAACTGAAAAAAAATAAACCGGGCTCAGACTATGACCTGTGTGAGTGCCGCGCACAAAACAATTCAAAATTTTGCAAAATTGCTCATTTTTCAAATGTTCAAAAGTCTCCGGAAAACGTCTTATGTAAAATTTTAAAAATACAAGTACCAAGCACTAACGGCAGGTTGCTCCCACATTGTTTTAAACTCTAACCAGCTTCAGACTAGGACTTATGAGACGGTAGTAACACGGAAACTCAAAATGACACCAAAAAGTGCCCATTTACCGACATTAAAAAGACTCCAGAAAACATACCAAGCTTTCTTTTTGTGTCAAATCTATTCTATCATAAAGCCAACTTGTTGTCTCATTGAAATGACGTCCAACCAAGCTCAGACTAGGACTGGTTTCACTGCCGCTCTGTCGAGAATGCTAAATTTCGTCGAAAATACCCCTCGCACAAAAAATATAAAAAAATCCAGAAAAATATAGACTCTTCAAATAAAAAAACAAAGTAGATAGCGATATACTGCGGACGTGTGCGCAATTGAAAAAAATAAAACCGGGCTCAGACTATGACCTGTGTGAGTGCCGCGCACAATACATTTCAAAATTTCGCAGAATTCCATTGTTTCCAGGTGTTCCAAAAATCTTAGAAAACGTCTTATGTAAAATTTTAAAAATACAAGTGCCCAGCACTAACGGCAGGTTGCTCCCACATTGTTTTAAACTCTAACCAGCTTTAGACTAGGACTTATGAGACGGTAGTAACACGGAAACTCAAAATGACACCAAAAAGTGCCCATTTACCGACATTAAAAAGACTCCAGAAAACATAGCAAGCTTTCTTTTTGTGTCAAATCTATTCTATCATAAAGCCAACTTGTTGTCTCATTAAAATGACGTCCAACCATGCTCAGACTAGGACTGGTTTCACTGCCGCTCTGTCGAGAATGCTAAATTTCGTCGAAAATACCCCTCGCACAAAAAATATAAAAAAATCCAGAAAAATATAGGCTTTTCAAATAAAAAAACAAAGTAGATATCAAAATACTGCGGACGTGTGCGCAATTGAAAAAAATAAAACCGGGCTCAGACTATGACCTGTGTGAGTGCCGCGCACAATACATTTCAAAATTTCGCAAAATTCCATTGTTTCCAGGTGTTCCAAAAATCTTAGAAAACGTCTTATGTAAAATTTTAAAAATACAAGTGCCCAGCACTAACGGCAGGTTGCTCCCACATTGTTTTAAACTCTAACCAGCTTTAGACTAGGACTTATGAGACGGTAGTAACACGGAAACTCAAAATGACACCAAAAAGTGCCCATTTACCGACATTAAAAAGACTCCAGAAAACATAGCAAGCTTTCTTTTTGTGTCAAATCTATTCTATCATAAAGCCAACTTGTTGTCTCATTAAAATGACGTCCAACCATGCTCAGACTAGGACTGGTTTCACTGCCGCTCTGTCGAGAATGCTAAATTTCGTCGAAAATACCCCTCGCACAAAAAATATAAAAAAATCCAGAAAAATATAGGCTTTTCAAATAAAAAAACAAAGTAGATATCAAAATACTGCGGACGTGTGCGCAATTGAAAAAAATAAAACCGGGCTCAGACTATACTTGCGTGAGTGCCGCGCACAATACATTTCAAAATTTAGCAAAAATGCTCATTTTTCAAATGTTGAAAAGTTTCCGGAAAACGTCTAATGTAAAATTTTGAAAATCCAAGTGCCCAGCACTAACGGCAAGTTGCTCCCACATTGTTTTAAATTTTAACCAGCTTCAGACTAGAACTTATGCGGCGGTAGTAACACGGAAACTCAAAATGACACCAAAAAGTGCCCATTTACCGAGTTTAAAAAGACTCCAGAAAACATGCCAAGCTTTCTTTTTGTGTCAAATCTATTCTATCATAAAGCCAACTTGTTGTCTCATTGAAATGACGTTCAACCAAGCTCAGACTAGGACTGGTTTCACTGCCGCTCTGTAAAGAATTTTAAATTTCGTCAAAAACACCCCTTGCACAAAAAATATAAAAATCCAAAAAAATATAGAATCTTCAAATAAAAAAACAGTGTAAATAGCAATATACCATGGACGTGTGCGCAACTGAAAAAAATAAAACCGGGCTCAGACTATGATTTGTGTGAGTGCCGCGGTCGAAACAATTCAAAATTTCGCAAAATCCCTTTGTTTCCCGGTGTTCGAAAGATCTTAGAAAACGTCTGATGTAAAATTTTGACAATCCAAGTGCCAGCACTAACGGCAGATTGCTCCCACATTGTTTTAAATCTTAACCAGGCTCAGACGAGGACTTATGGCACCAAAAAAAAACATACAACTTGCAGCGTGAGTGCCTGACGAAAAACGTCAAAATTGCTCATTTCCGAGTGTGCAACAGAGTCCATAAAACTCAAAACTCAACAGATATGTGAAAAATCCAACTACTCAGCATTAAAGAAAAAGTGCCGTTAGTGCTGGACACTTGGATTTTCAAAATTTTACATACCGTATTACCTCTATTAAACCCCCCCCCCCAAAATTAAACCCCCCCCCCAAAAATAAACCCCCACCCCCTCGGCAAGTTTCCAAATAATCCCCCCCCAAAAATAATCCCCCATGGGGGATTATTGGAAACCTGTTTGAAACACATACCCAGAAAAACATACACATAAACAATGAATTCAGTGGCTGGTTGCAGTGAAAATGATGAAATTGTGCTACCAAAGGCCCCAAATGAATGAGTTAATGGTAATTTCGTTACAAAAGGCTGTTGTAAAAGGAAATTTCTATGTAGAGTAGAAGTTTCTGCGACTTCCTTCTTGCCATGGAAGCTATTTTTGCCATTTTGCCCACCTCTAAAAATGGTTTCCAAATAAACCCCCCCCCCCCCAAAAATAAACCCCCCCCCCCCAAAAAAAATAAACCCCCACCCCCAGAAGTCGCTGAAGAAATAAACCCCCATGGGGGTTTATTAGAGGTAATACGGTAAGTCGTTTTCCGCAGACTTTTGAACACTTGAAAAATGGGCAATTTTGTCAAATTTTGAATTGTTTTGTGCGCGGCACTCACACAGGTTATAGTCTGAGCCGAGTTTAATTTTTTTCAGTTGCGCACACGTCCGTAGTAGATTGCTGTCCACTTTGTTTTTTTGAAGAGTCTACAGGGTGGGCCAAAAAAAAAGGTTCCATTTTCAAACTGCTGTCACTGGCTGGTGTTTTAATATTATGAGCTGAAATTTTCAGCACTGATAAAACATGTGTTGCCATTTTACTGACAAAAATTTTTTTTTCCGATATATAATTCCTAGCGCTCACTGTGGCAAATTTTCTAAAAAGCTCGAAAAATCACAAATTGATTGAAATGAGTGCAAGAAAAAAATTAGTATCAAGATGCGTGATTCAATTTTGAAACTGTTGCGAAGGTGACAAATGGGTCTTTTTGGATACCCGTGATAGTTCAAATCATGCGCTCAGAGTGGAAAGGTCTCACACTTAAATTGCATTTGAGCACCTCGAGCGAAATTCTGATGTTTCACAACGGACTCGAGTCAGCAGCCATGCGACTGCGACAGAAAGAATTGTTCAGTTGACTTTTTGTTTTCTGTGTTGCTCTGTCTGTTAATTTGTTTCTTTTGAAAAGTTTTTCTGCGGATTGAATAAAAACAGTGTTTCAGTTTCAGTTTTCTGCAGTTTCGTCATGGTTAAGTGGACAGCAGAACAACGGGTCTGGTGTGCTATCTGGTGGGAGCAATCTGAAAGTTTTTCTGTAGTGACGCGCCAGTTTCGCGTAAAATTCCATCCAGCGGCTGCCGGACGACAAACCTTGATGATGATTTGGATGTCTATGAGCAATGATTCGTTGTGAAATTCTTGGTTAAAATCCGTTTTTTTTGAAAATTTGGGAATTTTTAAAAATTGTGCTGTAAAACTGAATCTACTTGACCAAACTGGATAAAAATTTTGTCAGAAAAATGGCATCACATGTTTTATCAATGCTGAAAATTTCAGCTCATAATATTGAAACACCAGCCAGTGACAGCAGTTTGAAAATGGAACCTTTTTTTTGGCCCACCCTGTATATATTTCTGGATTTTTTGTCTCACGTTGCGAGTTGTGTGGTTTTTTGGTGCCATTTTGAGTTTCCGTGTTACTACTGTCACATAAGTCCTCGTCTGAGCCTGGTTAGAGTTTAAAATAATGTGAGAGCAATCTGCCGTTGGATTTTCAAAATTTTCCATTAGACGTTTTCTAAGATTTTTGGAACACCTGGAAACAATGAAATTTTGCAAAATTTTGAAATGTTTTGTGCGCGGCACTCACACAGGTCATAGTCTAAGTCCGGTTTTATTTTTTTCAGTTGCGCACACGTCCGCAGTATATTGCTATCTACTTTGTTTTTTTTTATTTGAAGATTCTATTTTTTGGATTTTTCATATTTTTTGTGTAAGGGGTGTTTTTGACGAAATTTAGAATTCTCGACAGAGCGGCAGTGAAACCAGTCCTAGTCTGAGCTTGGTTGAACGTCATTTCAATGAGACAACAAATTGGCTTTATGATAGAACAGATTTGACACAAAAAGAAAGCTTGGCATGTTTTCTGGAGTCTTTTTAAAGTCGGTAAATGGGCACTTTTGGTGTCATTTTGAGTTTCCGTGTTACTATTATACCGTCTCATAAGTCCTAGTTTGAAGCTAGTTAAAATTTAAAACAATGTGGGAGCAACTTGCCGTTAGTGCTGGGCACTTGGATTTTCAAAATTTTACATTAGACGTTTTCTAAGATCTTTGGAACACCTGGAAACAATGGAATTTTGCGAAATTTTGAAATGTATTGTGCGCGGCACTCACACAGGTTATAGTCTGAGCCCGGTTTTATTTTTTTGAATTGCGCACACGTCCGCAATATTTTGCTATCTACTTTGTTTTTTTATTTGAAGAGCCTATATTTTTCTGGATTTTTTTATATTTTTTGTGCGAGGGGTATTTTCGACGAAATTCAGCATTCTCGACAGAGCGGCAGTGAAACCAGTCCTAGTCTGAGCTTGGTTGGACGTCATTTCAATGAGACAACAAGTTGGCTTTATGATAGAATAGGTTTGACACAAAAAGAAAGCTTGGCATGTTTTCTGGAGTCTTTTTAAAGTCGGTAAATGGGCACTTTTTAGTGTCATTTTGAGTTTCCGTGTTACTACCGTCTCATAAGTCCTAGTCTGAACCTGGTTAAAATTTAAAACAATGTGGGAGAAACCTGCCGTTAGTGCTGGGCACTTGGATTTTTAAAATTTTACATTAGACGTTTTCTGAGATCTTTGGAACACCTGGAAACAATGGAATTTTGCGAAATTTTGATTTGTTTTGTGCGCGGCACTCACACAGGTCATAGTCTAAGCCCGATTTTATTTTTCTCAGTTGCGCACACGTCCGCAGTATATCGCTATTTATTTTGTTTTTTTATTTGAAGAGTCTATATTTTTTTGGATTTTTTATATTTTTTTGTGCAAGGGGTGTTTTCGACGAAATTTAGCATTTTCGACAGAGCGGCAGTGGAAACAGTTCTGGTCTGAGCTTGGTTAAACGTCATTTCAATGAGACAATAACTTGGCTTTATGATAGAATAGATTTGACACAAAAAGAAAGCTTGGCATGTTTTCTGGGGTCTTTTTAAAGTCGGTAAATGGGCACTTTTTGGTGTCATTTTGAGTTTTCGTGTTACTACCGTCTCATAAGTCCTAGTCTGAACCTGGTTAAGGTTTAAAACAATGTGGGAGCAACGCGCCGTTAGTGCTGGGCACTTGGATTTTTAAAATTTTACATAAGACGTTTTCTGGAGACTTTTGAACATTTAAAAAATGAGCAATTTTGCAAAATTTTGAATTGTTTTGTGCGCGGCACTCACACAGGTCATAGTCTGAGCCCGGTTTATTTTTTTTCAGTTGCACACACGTCTCTAGCACGTCGCTATCTACTTTGTTTTTTTTTGTAACCCAACTATGTTTTTTTTAAAAAATAAAACAATTTAAAAAATCAAGCCTATTTTTCTTCAAAAAATCGGTTTTTTGGCCAAAAGTAATAATTATTTTGGGCCAAAAAAGTTTTTATGGCCGAAAACAAATTCTTTGTATCCGTGCGATCATTTTGAGTGGTCGATGACCCAATTTGACTAATGTATGCGCAAAAAAAGCTATGGCCCGCATCATGGCAACATTCTCGTGTGGTCAGTGACGGGACCCTGGAAAAAAGCAATTTTTCTAATTGTTTACTTTGATTTGAAACACATGTCTGTGAGAAGTCTGCGGAACAATAATGAACACACATAAATCCGATGAATTTTTCAATTTTCAAGTGATCAGAAATGCATTTTCTGCGAAACGATGCAAAAAGTCGGCAATTTACGCCACAAGAACATGACCACATATTTGTTGCAGAAAAGCAGGGAAGTGCAAGTCAGAGCAAGGGGTGCGCATTGAGAATTGTTTCGACGTCGATAAAAAGAATTCATCGCACTGCTAACCGTGACATAATATACATTTGTGGATAACGGAATACAACAACAACTAGAGTCGAATGTTAAAAAAAACTTCGAACTGTGTTTTTATCGCGGCTGGTTCTCGACACGATTTTTCACCAAAAATCCCTGATAATAAGTGAAATTGATCATTGAAACTCCATTTAACGATACTTATTTTTTTCTGTTTTTTCTGCATACAATATGCCTTAACAATTACGAACGCAATTGAAGCTGGTTCGCGTCGAGGCCAAAAACTGTATGCACCGTACTCCGTCGGGTTGGTCGGGTTTGGCTTAATTGACCGCGTAAGCACTATTTGCGTAATTATTATTTCATGCGTCGCCGCTCCAAGCCTGTCGTACAAAAAAACAACAACAGGAACATACAGAGCAGGTGTAAATACACAGAAATAACACAGAAAAAAACAGGTTAGGTAAGTAAGTTAGTTTAGAAATATAGTTGGGTGGGCTCCCAATTTACAAGATAGTTCATGGGATCGCCTTGTATAAAAAACTGTGGAATGAACCGATGCTGTTCGGTGTTTCAATCGGTCTCGACACGAACTGCAGCTGCAACAATAAAAAAACTGCTGAAATGAAGATTTACAGAAAACAATCGCAACAAAAATTAGCTGGTAATAATCTTTAACGAAAAAGGGACACGCACAAATCGTGTATCGGCCGAAACCAAAATATGGCAGAAGCCGCACTCTAGAAAACTTGGACAATTCAAGACAGTGTTAGTGACCGGGTAACCGAGTTCGCATGTATTATCGTTTTTTTTCAATCAGCTTTTTTCTGGAACAGCTGATATGTCCAAGAATTGCGTTTAGATCAGCAACTGACACAAATGAATGTATTGCTGACATGAAAAAAACTACGCGTCAGCACTAAGAAGACAGAACCAAAAAGAAACAATTGGTTCGGCGGTGAGGTTTCTTTCACACCGCCCATCCAGTTCCAGCAAAGCCATCAAATCAACAGACATATACAGGAAAAAAACTGGACCATAGTGAATCCATGTGTGACAGCAGAGCACCGATGCAACGAACAAAAGTCGCATATCGTACTCGTATACACACGATTCAAATAAGTGGACAAGCCGAGCGTGTGGGCCACTTGATCGTCAAGCGGTGCAAGTTTTCCAGAAATTGTGGTAAAAACGATCAAAGAATACTCAGACAAAAAAATGCAACTGCCAGAGCGCCACACCACACCACGACCGATCCACTGTGCGTGTGTGTGTGCGGTCTTCGACGGTCTGAATTTTAACATGGCCGCATCGGCTATGCGGCTGTATGTGAACTAGGGGTGGGTCGGTATAAAAAACGGTTTTTTTCGGTATAAAAAACGGTATAAAAAACGGTTTTTTATACCAGCGCCAAAAAAGGGCCAGAATATCTTACCGATATTTTACCGCGTAAATTTTGGTTTTTTTTCCGGTTTTTTATACCGCCGAAGGACCTAAATTTCAATTTTTGAAATCACTCAAAATGCACTGTATTCCGCACATCCATTTCAATTTTTCACTTTCGCCACTTCAGAACTTGATGTTCTGGAGAACACAATTCACGCTCTTGGTATAAATAAAGCACCCTGAGACCCGTGCCTCTCCTTCCACGTCCCATCTCGGTCGACCGCCAAGCCAATGGGCTGGCTCTGGTCGGCGTTCGCTTTATTTTCCAGCTTTGTTCTTTGTTTATCTGTTCAAGTTTGGTCTACATGGCAATGTTGTGTTTCGTAGTTTAACAGCTTCACGCTTTTTCCGCTTTAAATCTGCTGCTTGCGCTTTTTATGCTAGTTCTTTTGTTGACAAAGTGAAGAAACTAATACAGCAAAGATTTGGTTATTTTTCAGAATTCGGTTAAATTTTCAACAATAAACGAAAAATGCCGCGATATTTATTCAGTCAAATTTCTTGAAATTTTGTGTCTTTGAACTCGGAAATTGCTCAAAGTTTTGTTGGTGATGTCTTCGTGCTGTTGTACTGGTGATAGTGACCCGAATCTCCATCTGATTTTTTTGCTCTTTCAATTTTGTTCTTGGTTCACTTCTTTCGTCTGTGCGGGTTCGTGATTCTTTTTGTCTTTCGGTGATCTTTTGTGTTTAGAAATGCGGTAAAATGCGAAATTGTTGTGCAGTTACATATCTCTCGATCGTGTCAGTTCAATTGATTTGCATGTATCACATTCCTTGCTGTTGCACATGTCAATCTGTCTTGCGTTAGCTTTTTTTGTTTTAAACTCGCATCTGATAATTTTTCTGATGCTGCATTCTCTCTAAGCGCCACCGATTCAAATAAAATCAAGATTGGAATACGTTTCCATTGAAACACATACAGTTTCTGGCTAGAATTGTGGTCTTTTACTCATTATTCAGCGGTTTGCGTAAAATCAGAGTACCAGAAATTGTCGCAATCACAGGATTCTTCAGATACTGGGTCGGTAAAAAAACCGGGTATAAAGAACCGGACGCGGTATAAAAAACCGTTTTATATACATGGATTTGAAAAAAACCGTTTTTTACCACCCCTAATGTGAACTCGTACTGTGGCGTCGGGCTCTGTACTTCCAGAGTACAGGGCTCGCTATTTTGACGAAATATAAACGGCACTCTTTTTGCGCTACTGCGGCAGCAGCGAGAATGCATGTATATTTGAGCGATGCGAAAGACACATCGGCCCCCGAAAATGACACACACACACACACATATACACAGACGAAAAATGCCCATGAACACAACACAGCCACTGAGCCAATTCGGAAATACACGTGCGCGCGCACACGGCACACGGCGCGATTGTCGCCATTTTTGCAAAGGAGCGCGCACGTCGGTTTTGGCGTATAAAAAAGGCACCGATGGAAGCCCGGCGAGCGCTCAACCAGTCGACCATGTCGAACTTTCATACGCTCGGCGGCTTCAGGCGCTCTCTACACGAGAGAACGCGACGGCGCCAAAGAGAGGAGAGAGACGGTGTGCGTTTCACGGCATATGTGCATTTTTCTCCCGCTCTCTCTGTCGAAACAGCAGCACCACGCTAAAAGAACAAACTGCGCGTGTGCGCGCATTCGCGGTGCGTGGCGCATATCATACATACGCACGCCCGTCGGTACAAATGGGCCGTTGGTGGGCCGCAGATTCGCGCAAAAACGAGTGACAGAGACGCCGAAAAAACGGCCGTGGGTGGACGGTATGCGCGCGCGAGATATGCCGCTGCTGATACACGCGCAGACACGGACGCACACACACACAGCGTACAGTGTATAGCCATGTGCGGGTGTGCATGCGCGATGGGCGAGAGACGAGTATGAAGAAACAAAAATGAGCGCTCGCGCATGATGCGTGCATGCTGCCGCCGCCGCCGCACGCCGCTCGGGCAGCACAAAAAAGCGCCCGCCGAAGTCACAGGGACACACGCACGCACGCACGCATGTGAAAATGGTGCGCGCGCGCGTGTGTGCACACATAGACGCATAAAAACTGGGGGGTGCACTCCAAATAGACGCATGGACCTGGCGGGCGCAGAGAAGCATGCGTGTGTGGATACACCTTCTAAGTAGTGTGTGTGTGTGCACAGCATTCAGGCAAACGGACACACACACACACTCACACACAAACCGCTCACCGTCGCGCGCGTGTGTGCTTTAGCTTGCTTCTAGCAAGCTAGCAGTTTTTGGCGCTCTGCAGAAACACACACACACACAGAGACACACGCAAGCGTAACGCAAACCAAACACATGCGACATGAGCGACTCGCTCACAGCGCAGCGACCGTAGAATGCTGGACTGATAAGCTCAGTACGATTGATATCGTACTGGGCCTCGATGCAATCCATGTATCTACACAGGCTTCTGACGGTAATAGAAATGTTTTACGTTTTTTACGATCTCTTTCCTTCACATATTCTTTCCCGACGAATCAGATTCAACTCACAATCAGATCGTGTCGAGACCTATATTCGATAGTAATCGAACGCTGTGAGTTGAGAATTGTGCCATTCAACTGCACATTAGCCCTCAGACGAGTCCACCGCCGTGGTACGACACGCCCGTGTTCTGTGTGCGCCAGCGTGCAAGCACAATAATAGCTGACACACGCAGCTACAGCGCCAGCGCCACACAATAATATGTGTGTTCAAACGCGAGAGTTATTTGTGTGTGTCCTCTGTAGCTTGCTGTACAAGCATCGCACAGTATATAGTGCGTTGTGTCGTGTGTGTGTGTGTGCGTGTGTGTATGTGTGAGTTATGCATGCCAACATTGCGCCGGGCGTTAGCAGCAGGCAGCGCGCGGTGTGCCCGACGCAGTTATGGCTCTTGTGCATGTAAGTGAGTGTGCGTGCGTGCGTGGATGAGCACACACAGACACACATGCAGACAAACGCAACGGGAAGCGGGAAGCACACTGTCTGCGTCTGCCCGCTGAAGCTGCTGTTGGCTAGCAAGCGGGACGTGCTTCTGTGTGTGTCTGTGCGCTTTTTTCCGCGCACTACACACAGATATACTGCAGCCCGGCGCACTTGAATAGTATCATGCTACAAGCATGTACTGCACATTTACATGTCTCTCTGTGACGTATGTACACCCGGGTTCCCCCCGTTCTGCCCAGCGTTGTGTTTGTTTCGACAAATGGACCGTGGTCGATGAACGCATACACACGCACGGAACAGTCCACTTGTTTTTGTATGTGAGCGTATTGCATGCGCATTATTGCATTTTTGGCGCGCAACTTTGTTGCGCGCGCGTGCGCCTGGGAGTGTCGTGATCCCAATGCGCGAAACAATGGCGCAATGAGGAACCATGTAGAGCACACACACACACACAGGGAGAGAGAAGCAACAGTCAAACAAGCCAAGAGCAGTGACAACACCACCGCCATATAGCGCAATTGCACTATCCGGCTATATATTGAGTACACATATACACGCGCACACTTCATGTCACAACTAACTGCCATCATGCAAATAATGCACATGAGCGATATAATGTACACATACAAACAAGCATGTGTATAGTTTTCGGGGCGTGTATATATGCATGTGCGTACATCGAATGCTGTGTGCTGGCATAAAGCGCCATGACACGAGCGAAAAGACGTGTGTACATGCATGTGTACATGTACGATTCACAAAACTGTACAGTGAGGAACGTGTCAATGTATGTATGTATTCTGCGACGAACCGGCGACTGCCAGCAGCGCACAACCGATACTGATCCATTGTGGCATCATGATATCGCGCGCACTTGTTGCGGCGTGTGCTGCGTGTGTATGCATCACTGCGTGACATGCAAATTAGTGCACGGACGCACACACACACACGTCCGGCGTCAAAAACACACTGTGTCCATGCTCTGTGTGTGTGTGTGCAGTTTGTTTCAAAAACTGAGGTCACACAGAGTCGCAGTGCTGGAAAAACTGCTCTGCTAGACACAAATTTTTATGACGCTGCTGACAGCTCAGTGTCGCAAGAACAGCGGAACATGCCGCGAGAAGGGGATATGGAACAATGATTGCGGTGTGTGCTGTGTCGCAGTCTCGCTTTGCTGAAAAACTAGCAAGACGTGCATAAAGCTTCATTAAAGCTTATTATCTTTTCTGCCGGACGATATGACGATCGTTGACATATGTCAGACAGAATCAACACTCGTTTGTATCGTGTCAAGACCCCCAATACTCAAGCTTTCTCGGCTTAAGTGGTTCGAGAGGGGCACATCACTGATGAGGCCACCCCTCTTCTGCATATGATGTTGGCCAGGCCGAAATGCAGAGAACCACCATACAAATTGGTTGATTTGACTTGGTACAGGCGGTCACTCATTCGACTGACCAAAGGCGTTTGCACCGACGCAGTCAACATCCACCAGTTGAATGGATGGATTAAATCTACAAATTGATGAGTGTCGCCAGACAACGACAATCACCAGAAAATGGGGTGCGAGGCGTGCCTGCCTCCGTCGGAAGCCCTGGCTTGCACCGTCTGATCATCGGGATCCGGACAGATGCCTCCTTCCTGGTACCCCACTTGGCGTTGGAGCTCGCCCGACAGCCTGCCGTGCAGAGGAGTGCTGGTGCGCGCCTTCGTCCGGAAGCCGAGCTCCTTGGTACCCCGGCAGGTTTGCGTCCCTGGCATCCGCTGCACAGCGGTGCTAAACGGGTATGGCATTTTCGCGGAGCTCGCAGGGAAAGCAGCCGCATGACTGCCATGTAGCTCTCGGCGCAACACTTGAGCTGGACTGGCATGAGTGACAATCACTCGCCAGCAGTGAAACAAAACAAAAACCCAGGGTGGTTGAAAGTTCTTGCACCCCGGGCAACCTGGTCGACGCTAAATTGCTGCAACGAGCGGCGGCAATGAACAACAACAATAACAGTAAACTCCAATGGTTGAATACAGGCTTAATTCCAGAGTTGTGTAATGGAATATTTCAACAAAAAATCAACGATTCTCTTAGGAGGCTAACTTTTTTTCGGTAAGCAAAGCTGATTGACAGCTGTTCGAACTTGAACTGCCATGTCCTGAGGAAAAAAGCAAAAAAGCGCCCTGGCGTTTAATGCCACTAGCTGCCCCTTAAGCAAAGAAAAAGAAATTGCAAAAAAATGATATTGATCACATTACCGAAGGTTCGTTATAAAAAACCGGCAGCAGACACTGAAATTACATTTTTTTGTGACACGAACCTGTGTAATCTGGTCATGGTATTGTTTCATAGTTGGCCGTCGCGAGACAACGAATCACGTCAGCAACCAATTCAATCCGAAAGCAGGCGGCACACGACCAGTGGTAGTTGGCTGTTCACGCATATCGGAAACTGTTATTGTTGAAAAACAACACTGAACATGCAAAAAGAAAAATAAACAAAAACACAGTTTTACTCACTGGGTGGGAACGGCAAAACAGAACACAACACGAACGATTATGCGGAACTTTGGTATTGTGACGAGCTCACTCACTGCTACTGCAGTTAGCTGCAAATGAACTTCACGTACATTATCATGAATTTTCTAATTCCAGACGAACGAACATTCGTCAGTGACCCCAATAACACCATTTGACGAATCTAATGGACACAATCCGAATCGTTGCAGTGAGATCGTGTCGAGACGCTAAGACGCAGTCTAAAAACCTGAGAGTGCGAGTGCAGACATAAAAGCTGTGCAGGCAACTATGACCCATGGATGTCTTGAATTTGATCATTCGTAGTCATTAGCTGTAGCGATACACGGCGCATGCTCATTCGACCAATCAGCGAGCTCCAAATAAAAAACGGGATAATAAGAAACATGCAAAAAAGCACTTTTCAACGTAAAGGCTGCGGACAAGCACAAGCTAATCCAAAACGGAAAACAAAAAAAAGTAAAACGCCTCTCTCCAGCCGATGATAATTGCTGTTTTATTGTTGGTGTCACGATGAACCACATGAAACTGCATTGCAAAGAAACCAAAAAATCATCTATCATACAGACTTTTGCGCGTTCGCATTTGACAGAAACAAAACAGAACAAAAAACTTTTAAAAAATCTGTTTATCACAATACACTTTTTTATCATGTCACGACGCTTTCAGACAGATTTTTGAAGATAACAGCGGAACACAATTTGAATAGAGCATTTGCAAGCCTTTGTTGTAACAGAAACAAGACAATTTTTCTTGATTTGATTCAAACCAAAAACTACAAAAAATGAACAAAATTCAGAGTCAGAAAAATCAACCAATCAGAAACAAACATCGTTGCATTTTTCACGCGTAGCACAGTATATCATATCTTCAAGTATTTATTCACTATGTACTAAAAATGACAAGAAATGGGATATTTTCTCGACAAAATGTAGGAACGCAACAAGTAATACATCAGCATTTTTTCAAATCATAACAACACAGAATTCTTGCAAACAGAAATTAAAAAAAACGAAAAAAAACCATGGCGACCGAAAGATGAACTAGCATAGCGGCCAAACAATGACAAATATTGTGCGCGTTGTGTAAAGTCCTTGTCTGAAGACCTTGCACACGTGTTCTTCGCGCAATGTTCGCCAGTCGCAAACAAACACACTGGCAGACACATACGATACGACGGTGTACCACGCACGACAACATTGCACTGTGCCAGTGTGTTTCTCTGCGCCACATTAGACTGCTATTGTGTCGTGTCTTCAGACAAGGACCAGATGATCACACGCGCTGAACGACAACGAAAAAGAAACGCCATTGATTTATCAGCAAGGAAACCAGCTCAGCCAGCCTCAGTAAGCAGTGATTGTGTTCGTTAGCCCGCTAAAAGCACAAAAAATATTGTAACACAGACGGGAAACGCACACTAGGCCGGTGTAGTGTCAATTGGAAAAATTAAACATGTGCTTTCATTGCATGTCGTCAAACGCACAACAGAGTCACGATGGCTGCTGATTGGCTACCATCGGACCAATCAGCGCACACGGTTCAAATCAAACGCACTGGCTGCGAACAGATCAACTGGCTGTGCGTTCAACTGAAAACGATAATAAAACTGTATTTCCTTCATTTTCAGGCAATGTACACATGAATTGTCCACTGGTCCAAAGTCCTTGTCTGCGTATTGGCACACTCTGCTGTTCTATAGCGATGTTTCACACACACACGCACAGTAGTCCTCAGGCACCCCTTGTTGTGCCAGTGTGTTTGCTCATAGACTCACACAAGGCAGTGCATGTCGTGCCAGTGCGTTTGTTTGTAGCGTCACACCGCAAAAACAAAGCACAGTGGTGCAACGGTGTTTACAGCGAGACAAGCACTCCACCGAACAGATGAACATCAACAGAATATACATCACGACACTCAGTGGGGTACCACTGAGCTCAACCAGCGGGGTACCACTTGCAGTCGAGGTAGCTGGTCGGCGCGAATCCCTCCTCGTCCGTCCGCAGTCGTCGGACGCGCGTCCAGCCGTCGCCCTCGTCGTGCTCCAGTAATAGGAGCTCCTCTTTTTCGGTCAACTTCAGCGTTCCGTCCGAGCCGCCTGGAGCGACGCAATTTAATTAAAACATGGGGATTTTGAGAAGACGTCGGTTTTTTCGACTGGTTCGGGATTTCTGGGGTGTCATGCATAGAGAGGCACTTTTGAGGCCATATTATTTAGTCACACTCTTGCCGCTCTAATCAATTCTCGACTATCCAAGTTTACATTGCAGTGAATGTTTGCTTCTTGTTTGCATTGTTCACTTTATGGTTTACAATCCTTTTTTTTGAATTTTTCCTCTGCTACGTGATGCTTCCGCGCAGACAGTTATTATTCGACAATAGATTCGACAGATTGTAGAAATCAATTGTTCGACAATACACTTTCAGCGCGCTGTGGAATACCAAAATGCGCACATGCACTAACCGCACCCTAAAATGCGGCATGTACACCGCGGTACACCACGTCGTCTTGCGGGTATACGGCCGAAACACGGCACACTCAGTGCGTCCAGTCTTTCTCCAATCTCGCACACAATCAACTCCCAATCAACCATCACAATCAGTCCATTGCAGAAAAAAACTGACCATCAAAGTCGAACAACGCCACGCAGGTACCCAGCACCGGAGCCGGGTCATCGCATTCGTTGTAGACCTCGTCTGTGTTCGCGACAGCTGCTGTGGCAGAGGCACCGGCTGTCTCCCCGGCACCCCCAGAGGACGACAGACGCGACGTGTCCTGACCAATGCCGCTCTCCGGGGAGGTACTGCAAATGTGGCCGGTGTTCTTGTTGGTTGGTTGGTGCGTGTGCAAGAAGTTTGAATTGATTTGTGTGGATATGGAAAGTTCGGATTTTTATCTACTTTTTTCACTAATTCAATCAATCAAAGCAGAAGTACACACAAAATGCAGGCCATGCTGGGACAGCAAAAACCATTCGAGCATCAACTTTTTTTTAAAACAACGGTTACAAAACTAAAATTTTCAGAACGCGGTTGACTGACGTTGAAATCGGTTCGATTCAATGGTGTGGTGTACCACGTACGGAGTCGTCTGCAATTTGACTCCGCCGAAATTTGCAACGCGTCCGCCGCGGTCCCGCAAGCCCGAGCCTGAGTGGGCGTTTTTGCGGGACCGCGCTCCGGTACTCGGGCCCCTTTCAGACGGTTTTTTAAACTCCAGAACGGTCCGACGAAACACACACACACACCAAAATAACTCGCAAATCGCACAACACCGAAAAAAGAACACTCACCCAGCGGGCAACGTTCGCGGCACGCTGTTTGACAGCGTGGATCGCGGTGTACCACTGCCGAGCGAGTGCACCGTCGAGAAAGGCGTCGACCCATCGGAACTGATCGATTCCTGGTCACTGACAGACAGTCGCTCCAGGGGCGCTGAAATTTTTTTTGTTCTGCTGTTGTTGAAAATGTTTTTTTTGGTTGTTATTGATTTTTTGGAGGCTGAGATTATGCCAACAATAAAACTACAGTTTTAGACAATCATACGTGTACGTTCGCGTGAGGGGTTTCAGGTGGTCGCGGTTTGTTGGAAAACAGGTCGCAAAGAAGCATTCACGAATTTACGTGTTACCCGTTACCGTAGAAAAACAAACAAACCACAATCGAACTCTAAATTATAGGGAAACAGCTGATTGGTTGGTTGGTGGTCACGTGCATGCATGCTTTCTGAGCAGGCATCGCTTTGGAGCGTCGTCGGTCGTTCCGCACAGAACGCATGCATGCACGTAACCGCCAACCAATCAGCTGATTCCCTATAACTTAAAAAGAGTTCGGCTGTAAGCTCCAAACTCCGCCCACAAAACGCACTCACCGGCAACGCCACCTGGAGGCGGTGCATTGGGCGCGTTGCGCGGCAGCGACGCACTGCTGGCGCGTTGCGACGTGGGCGGAGTCGGCGTCGGACCGGAGGGCGGCGGCGGGCGCGGCGAGAGACGCCGGGAGGCGGGGACAGCGCCGCCGGGCGACTGGCCGTTGCCGACGATCGTGGCGCCACCGGGCGCGTGCAGCGTGTTCACGGGCACGTTCATCTGTGACTCCGCCTCGACCAGGTAGTTCTACGAGGAGCAATATGGATTGAAAGCATTACGACTAAAGGCGGAAACACCATTTAGTTTTTCGTCCGTACGCACAAACGTCGTTCTAAATTCCGTACGCAAACTAATCGTGTCCGTAATGCATTAAGATAGCACACACGACACGATTTCTAAATCGCGTGGCCATTTTTTACGTGTCGTGTCCGTGCGTACGCACAAAAAACTAATTGCTAAACGCGCCTTAAACGGATGCTCGCTTTTGCATTGTTCGTTCATTTGGGCAGAGGATTGCGTTGTTGTGATGAGCATTGTCATATGAGTTCGCTTTTCTACACAAGGATCATGTAGCTTCAGTGTGTTTATTAGCTTATACGTGGTCGCTGCATACCATTTCGTGAATGCACCTTGAATGATTGATTGCTAATTACCATGCTATTTCAAATTGCATACCAACTTCTCCCGACTCCCAGTCCCGACCGAGTTCCACCAACCTTGAACTTGCTCAACTCCGCTTGCAACGCCTCGAGTTCCTGGTCATACTGCGCCAGTTGCTGTTGCACTTGAGCCAGATCGCCCAGCTTTGGATTGTCCGTGTAGACTTGTTGCATCTTCAGGATTCCGTCTCTGAAAAAGAAACACAAAAAAAACAAAGTGAGTTTTAAACGACATGAAATTTTACGTGCAGCTCGCTCACTGATTGGCCCTAGCCAGATCAATGCAGCCAATCAGCATGCACGTTTAATCAATTGCCCAAATTTTGACAGTTTGAGTGTCGGTGTCCTGAGTAACCTATCAGCGCGCGCCCTTCAAACAAATGGTCCAATCAGCTAGCCGTATGATAAACCATTCTTATTCAAACAAGAATCGTTTACCTTGAGTGCGTTTTCAATTCAATCTCCTTTTGAATGTTTCGAATCTTTTTGTTCAACTTTTGACATCGCTGCGACGGTGGCAAGTCGGAATAGTCCTCCTGTATTTCGGTGGTCTGAAAAAGAAAGAAAGAAATTATTGAAAAAAAAACTGTGAAAAACAGAAAAAATAGAAAACTGAGAGAAAACCATTAAAAACTACACGTGCACGCTAAGAACCATTCAATTGGAAAATTCGTTAAAATACTCAACAAAACATGAGGTCATATTTATTTTCACAAACAAACTGTACTCAGGGAAAACCAAAAACTACAAACTACACGCACACAGGCAGTCATAAAAATTTATGCAATTTCTGATTTCCGCATGCTTATTGATTGCAGTCTGTAAGACACGGCACTCAGTTATAACACAGTGATATTGCAGTCACTCACAAACACACTGGCACACATGCGCTGAAAGTGTGCGCGCGTTTTCGATTGTGGCTGTGCAACATTACTGTGTTTTAACCGAGTGCGGACTACCAGGCTATGAGTTTATGAGGTTAATTAATGTACGGTCAATTAATGATTGAATACAAAGGCAAGTTTCATCAAGAAACGAATTGACAGACAACACAAAACAATTTCACAGGCTCAGGGTTCCATTGCTACACGCACATGCACCATATAACGACCAGAAGAAAAAAGCCAAGAAACTTACATTATTAGAATCCAAGTTGGTTCGACTTGGCATGGCCGAGATTGACAGATAGGAGAAAAGAGAACAAACATGGGTGAGTTTAGATGGAAAAATCACCATCACCATGAAAGAACTGTTGTAATCAAAACTGGAGGCCAACGCAAAAAGACGAATGGTTAAAGAAAGAGTTCTTGTCCGAAGACGTGTCATTAATCCCGTCACAAACACACTGGCGTGCGCAGCGTATGGCGTCGCAACTGGTGGTGCCAGTGTGTGTGCACATTTGCAAAATGATACTGCTCAAAATAACCTGTACAGTCTTCCGGACAAAAAACTGAGTTAGAACTAGTTTTGTAAAACTCAGCCGTCCAATAGTGCTACACCTAACACTGAACTGTGGCGTCTCATGATTTCGCTGACGGGCTCACTGAAATAGCACTATTAGACTACTGGGCTTTTCTAAAACTAGCCCCTGATCTCACTGCTCTCCACGTCCCCAACCCCAACCCCAACCCCAGCCCCGACCTTGTGCGTGCCGAACAGGCGTTCCCCAAGCGACTTCGGCTGTCGTCCGCTGTGCACGCGTCCCAGCGTGGCGGCGCGATCCGAGCGTCGCTGCTTGTGCGGCCGATTGAACTTTCCGCCATTCGCCGTCTCGTCCGGCGCCGGCCCCCCGCCGTGACCGTTCGGAAAGCCGCCGTCCGAGCCGGCGCCCGTCGTCAGTGCGGGATCGCCTGGGAAAAAAACCGGCGCGTTTTCGAATTTGGTCGTTTTTGAACGTTTTTTCTAGTTTTAACGTGTCATTTTGACGTTTGGAAACTGGAAGGCACGTACACACCGGACGGACGGATTGGTTATCTCAAGTCGCGTGAAATAGCACAAAGCCCCGACGCTGATGTCTTGAAAGCAGCACCGATTTCAAGTTCATTGCGGTTTCAAAAAATGAATCAATAGAAATAGTTCTACTCTGAAGTGTGCAATTGATTGTTCAAACTTGTCATGACATTGCCACATTGGAACAGAAAGACAACCCCAAAAAACGCGCACCAAGATCCTCGAACTGCATGTCGGTCGGCGGGAGGTAGCCGGTGCGGAACTTGTCGACGAGCACCTGCGAGTCTGCCAGTGCGTTTGTGCTGTGCGCGTGCTTTCGCATCTCGTCGAGGCATCGCTGGATCAGCGGTAGGCGAGCGGCCTCGATGTCGATGCAGCGTTCGATCAGACGCCGCTGGTGGAGGATACGCGACTCGTCCAGGGTGCGTAGTTTCTGCACAAAACGGAGGATGCGTGATTAAGGATGGGGGTTGTTTAGCTGTTTGTTCGGCTATTCAGGTTGAGGAAAGTTCTCTGGTATGGTCAAAGCTCCGCTATGTCGCAGTTCACTGGGTAGATCGAACGCCCCTGCCCGGTGGTCACGGAATTCAGGCGTTTTTATGACCACGGATTTCTGTTTGAAAACCGGCAATAAAGGTGAGTTGCACTACCTTACAAACGCGCCCATCGATGCGGAAAAGCCAAAAAAGAAAGAAAAAACGCACACACAACAGCAGTGCCATTCAGCTGCTTGTTTTCCTCAAAAAAACGCTAAAATCCACAAAAAAAAACAACAGAAAAAACCAAAAACAAAAATAAAAAACAAAAAAAAAACCCAAAAACCGAAAAAAAACAAAAAAACCACGCGCACCTCCAGCACGGCCGGCAGCAGCTGTCCGTAGTGCGCGGCCTGTTGCTCGTTGGCCTTCTGCAGACAGAGCGCATACGCGTTCTTGGCGTCCTCGCACTGCTGCGAGCGGAACATCGCCGTGTTCTTCGCCTTCTCGAGTTCGGCACGCGAGATGTCCATGTTCGCATCGGCCTTCTCGTGTTTGAGGTGCGCCGCCTGAGCCTCTTTGAAGGTCTTCGAGTAGTCCTTGCGTGTCTGCAGGGGAGAAAATGGGACTGTCAAGGTGGGATTGATTGATGGATTGATTGAGTTGATGTCTATGCAGGGAACACGTGGGAGAGTAAAATTGACTGACGTCTTGATTGAGTTGATGTCTCTCTTTCAGTAGAAACGCAGTTGTATCTCATGGAAATGAAAGTTTTATTCTGCAGAGTGCACGGCATACTACCAGAGAAGTGTAAGACGCCATGAGTAGGCAAGCCAAAAAAGGCAGTGAAACCATGACTCAAAAATAAACAATCTTGACATCGCAAACAGACGCCACTACTTGACTAAAAAAAGAATCTCCAGCGCAGCCCATTAAATTTATTCACGCAGCCTCTCGCCCATCCGTTATGCTTATAATTTGACAAATTCAATGCTGAAACGACAGAATGCAAACAAATAGCGAAACTCACTTTCTGCATCGCTTCATAGGCGTATTGGAGTTGCTGATTCAGGTGATTGGTCTCGACAAGATGCTGAAAAATTTTGAAATTTTGTAATATGAGAAACAAATCACTGGCCAGCCGAAAAACAACGAAACAACGAAGAACAACAGCATTCGCGCACACCAACCAGCCAACCAACCAACTCAACCCAACCCAACCAACCATCTTCCTGTCCTCGTTCAGCTCCTTGCACGTCTGCCTCACATCCGGCAGCACATCGTTGCGTATGCTCTCAGCGACGACCTCGTGCTGGCCGGCGACATCGCCGAGCTCGTTGAGCACTCCGAGGAACGTGCGGCCGTAGGTGAACTGGAAATCGCCGCTCGTCTCCTCTTTCTTCTTTGGGTGGTACTTTTTCACGAGTGACCTGCAAGATTTGAGATGAAGAATCGGTAAAAGAATCGTGTTTTTTTTTTGGGCGATGTAAGTCTGTTTTGGTTCGTCTTTTAATGTTTTGGTTTGTGTTATTTTCCGTTCATTTGTGTTGTTGTGCCCCAGCAGCAGCTGATGTACTCAACAGAACTAGACTGAACAGAACACATGAATAAACTGTTCGCATCTACTTTGAAAAAAATTATGGGAAAAATTTTGTCTGCCTTGGTATTGCATCACACCCTTCATTTGATTAATCGCTTTTAAAAGCTAAGCATTATTCGTCCGCATTGTTGTTCAAAAAAGTAACTAGAAGTGAGAATTCAGTGGATGAAGCTCATACCAGAAGAGCACAGAGTGGATGATTTCATGTAAGCTAAGTTCATTGCAATAAACTTCATCCTCAACGTGCTTTCGTGTAAGCCGAGTTCCTTATCATGATTTCAATAAAATTTCATCTTTCAACATTTTCCACGTTTGCCCGTCCCGTACATCCAATCCAGACAACAATTTCAGTAGGCGACATTTTAAGGTTGCGTCATATTAGGACGGAAACCGCACAAAATCAAACTACACAACCGCCACCCACAAATTGTGAGCAATAAGCAGCAGCCAAAACTGAAGAAAGTTTAGTCACTTAGAAACGCTACGATGATTCCATAATGTTATTTGAGTGTGTGGAGTGGAGCGAGAAAAAATACGCGCCGAAATTTTGCCGTTGAATCTTGTCCAAATCTTACGGGACCCTCAAATGTGCTGAGAAAACTCGAAATGCCGAAAGGCCAATAGCGCTCTGGAATTTGCGCATTTCTACAACCGCTATGTATATATTATCGAAACTACTGAAGCAAAGCAAAACTATGACTCCCAAAACCCAACCAACCAAACCGGACAGCCTCCGTGTGCGCAAATGTTGCCTCAAAATTCATTCGCGTTTTGCCTTTTTTCTGCTCATTTCCTCTCGACTGAACCAGCGGAGAAAAACAACTACACAAACAACAGAGGGTCCCGTCCAAACAATGTTAGGATCAACGAGACAAAAAAACGATGGCGCAAAAAACTGAACAAGAACCGTAGTTGGTGTGGTGTCTCGGGCGGGCACGACAAAAAAGCGAGACTTTCTGACGGATTACTGGTCGTTGTTCACCGAAACCGGACCGACGGGCTTTTTTGCGGTTGTTTATAACAAAGGCAATGTCAAAAAAGCATGGGTATTTTGTCGGTTTGAAAAGGAAGTATAGTAATTTTTGTGAGAAACAGCCGCCAACACCTTCTAAATCTTTCTGTCGCCATTGTTTTTCTCTCACAAACGTATTTCCGTCAACTGCTACTTGTCAAAAATGAACACACTTTGTAAAACTTAAAAACAAGCTTTCCACTACTTAACAAGATGAACTCACTTTATAACAAGCTTGAGGGATTACTAGTATCCGTAAGTTCAGCGGATCAGTACTTTGTCCTTTGTTTCAACGTTTCTGTCTTGCTTTCAAAAAAAATTCCATCCAACGATGCACAGCGAGCCTGAGTTTGAGCCGAAAACCAAAACTGCCGAAAAATTGTTGCCCCCTCCACCACTCATCCATAACCCAGTCCCCATCACGGTAAACAGCTTGGAACGTGTCTCACCCGCGACCCCTACTGTTCTGATTAGTGAATACCGTTTGAAAAAAAACTAAATATTGCGCTGCGCCACAGGCAGCGCGGCAGAGACACACACACACACAGTTTTGCATGTTTGACGTTGATAAACAATGACAGACAGACGGTGAAATAATAAAAACGGTTTGAATGGGCACTATTTAAAAACACTAAGCATAAACCATCACCGATTAAACACATGTTATGTGCGGACATACAAATGTGCTCAGTAGATATCACCAACGTGTGGCACTGCCATCTAATCATACTACATCATATCGATATTGCTTGCGTGTTTTTCTGAATTCCAATTTCTCTCGTCTCTACACCACGCTGATTCATCAAAACCAACAGGCTGTATTTCATTCAATAAACATCACTCACTGAATCACACCATTGACACTAAACGTTATCGCATGACTGGATGAAAAAACAGCAATGGTGTTTTTTTCGAACCTGACAGGGTTTTACTGTGACATTTGTTTTTTTTTATCAGTCACCATTCGCTTTGAACGCTGTGCACGTTAAAAAAACAATTTTTTTGCCGAACTAAACCGATGAATGCTGAAATGGTTCCCTGAAATCGTTCAAACATTCATTAAGCACTGAAAATGTCGTTTAAAAGTTCAAATGTCTCGCCCTTTTTTGCATCATGTCATGCCAACGGTGTTTGTGCCAGCAAAATCGTCGCTCGAACATTGAATTGCGACAGACTTACAGTCGAACTCTAAATTATAGGCAATCAGCTGACTGGTTGGCGATTACCAACCAATCAGCTGATTGCCTATGATTTAGAGTTCGACTGTAAGTGTTTTGTTTGTTTCTGTTTTGATTGCGTTGGTTTCGCCCGTTTACACAAGCCGATCAATTAGACCAGCTCCGCTGCAGCTCGCTGTGCACTGGCTCAGCCAACAACAAAATTATGGGCATCATAATGGACAATTATAGACGAAAATTGGCACACGTGCACATATTCGCACAAATGACCGTGTCTAGAGACATCCGGATTTCTGACCGAAGTTCGCATCTATCTGGCAAAATGAGTTTATTTTTGCTCTCCCATGTCGGTTTCTTTCAGAGGTCGAAGCTGAACAACAAGAGAAAATCATAATACCAGAAAACACAGATTGCAATGGAAATGTCAATTCTCAGTTCAACGTGTTCGAAGTCCATGAAATCGGTCACCTTTCAGAAAATAAGCAATTTCACTTATTAATATCAAGTCGACAGTTTCACGATTTCTAGGCAAAATTGAACACCCCTGTCAAAGAGCAATCAGTCTTAGCGCTGGCCGAAAATGATTAGTGTTCGTCCAGCGTCCTTCACCGTACGTGTTAGTCAGTAGTAGGCTTGTTGTGCTTGTGCAGCGCAGCAAACAGAACGACCATACGGCTGTCCACAAACAAAAAGCAGACAGGAACACACACAAACATCATTACTACTAGATCGTGCGAAATTGAATCTATTGCCGCATGTATATAGCGCCTTTCGCTTCGTTGTTCTACTCGAAATGAACACGAACAGAATTGGTGAGTCATGGTGTGCTCTCACATGGCCATTCTGGACTGAATGACATAGAAAAGCGTCTAGAACACCCATGAACGTGATAATTCGAAAGGAAGAATTCGAAATTATTACTATTATGTCGCTTCGCTTCTTTATTGAAGCCCTTTCTTAGAACCGTCGACGTTAATACTGAGCCACGGGCTCTTAGCTAACGTGTGCTTATTTCGGTGCATTAGGGATGTGTGGTCAGACACTAAAAAAGTGATAGCCTCCACTATCAATAGCAATAATAATTGTAATAGAGTCTGTCTAGCCATGTGTGTTGTTCGCCTAATGCTCCTGTGTCTTTCGGATCCACTCCTTAAAATTGTAGCTTTTTTTCTAAACGTTTTCAAAATTCACTTTGCTCTATTTGTGTCACATTTAAAATTAACCCGCCTGTCCCAAGGGAACTATCAGACTACACTACAGATACTATCTGGCAGTCAGGGACTTTTCTATTGCGTGGTATCGTAGTAGCACTTGATTAATAATCGGAAAAGTAGGTTATACCACCCCAGTAGCAGTCTAGCCATAAACCATGAATAACTGGAATTCACGTTTGTTTCGTAGGCAAAGCTAGCCATAGCCAGACTGTTTACAAACTAAACAGAATGTAAATGTCAGTTCAGTGACAGCGGAAAAGCCTAAACATTGAAGCCTTTCAATGTCTCGAAGTCGGTTGCTTGTTTAAAAATTTATGATTTTATGACAACCTGGTGAAGTTTTAAGATTGGCTGAACCAGGGGAACCGAATCAATCAAACAGCAGTGGTGGTTGCCCATGCGCTGTTAAAATCTCGAAAGTTGAAACCCGATTTGTGTGATCAGTTTTACTGAATATTTTAGTAACTGTCTACTATAAAATAAACTTTCATTTCATAAAATGAAAACCACAAGTCACTTTTGGAATGAAACAGAAAGTAACAGAGTAGGTGAGGCTAAAAATATAATTGTTTCGGTCCCCACTCCAAAAATACATGATATGGACCCTAAAATCAGTGTAAAATGTGTGTTGGCTGGTTAGAACTGAACTACACGAACTAGTTATTTTTGCCTTTGAAACATATTAGTAGTCAATGCACACGCGTTTGGTTAGAAAAAAATGCTTGTGAGAGCAGTGCTGAGTGGTTTTCAACCGTGTACTACTCTTGAACAAGTTTTTTTCCACGACAAACAAACCACGAAAAAAAACTATGGACACAAAAACACAACTTTTCCTATCAACCAGTAACGATTATTTCATATTTTTACTTTTCTCAGAACTTGACGCATGGGAATCAGCTTTGTTTGCTACATACGCACAGCTCGGATAGCAAAATTTAAAAGTAACCTTTCTTCTCATCAAAATCAACCCCACTGAACTCAAAAAAGTTTCGAAAAAGTTTTCCTAACTGAAAATGCAAACTATTCTGTCCCTATCAACGTCTTTGCAATTTCGACTCAACCGAACGACAAACAAAAGTTTCAGCCCGTTAAGACACACTGGAAAAGTTACATTACGAAATACGCATATCTTTGACATGTCCATGTCACCACAAAATTATAGCGGTATGTCCGTGATGTGTCTTCTTGAAGACGTTGTAAACAACTGAGCAAGCCAAAACACGCAAAGTCACCAAAAAGACAAGTGGAAAACCGATGTATTGTAGGCGTTACGAAAGCTAGGCGGGTAATAAAAGTTTTAGGGTGCTATACGTTGCAGGGAAACCTTCAATTTTATACTGTGTAATCATTTAGCAGAAGTGTTTTACTGACAACTACAAGTGGTAGTTTTCTTCCACTACAATCTTCTGTGTTGTCAAGTTCAAGATCTAATTGAGTTGATCTAGTATGAAGGTCAAATTAAGTATTAACTTGTATGGGACATTACCGAATTTTTCTCTGGTCAGCTATCTATATTAATAAAACCTATTTAGGATTTGCTTTTTTCAAATCACCAACTGTATGCCAAACTTTCCCGGTTGTATGCAGATACGTTTCAAAGTCTAGAAATTCCATTTAAAATTTAACACACATAACTTGTCGAGCCAACCGAACGATAAGATACATAATGTGTCGTTTTAAAACTGATGGACGGGTCAGTATGCCATAATAACAGTTCACATTGTTTGCTCATTGTTCAACGTGCTTTGGTTACCAGTGCAACATTTTGAGCTAACATTGTGTTTACATACGATTCGGGTCTTCTTCAAAAACGGGCCGTCATTGAAACTAGGTCACCGTCGACAAAATATGACACACACAACAATAGCTCAACACTTTATGGCGATATCTTCAGAAAACTTTTGAAAACCGTAAAAAAGACACAACAACATTCATTGTAGAATGCCAAAACTCTGGGTACACGAAGTGAGAATGGACCGTTTCTTCCCTCTCCGATCCGACATGATAGTAGGGTAGATCACATGAATCTTAGATCTTCTGTTCTGAACATTCAAATTACATATAATCTTTCCCAACTATATTTCGCTCTAAACTTGCCGTTGTAGGTAAGGACCGATAGGGTATATCTACTCCAACCGCTTTGGGTTTTTGGAAAAAAAAACATTCTTAAACGAACCTCAGTTTGTTCGCGTATTCCTCCTCAATCGAAGCGCGCTCCTTCAAGAACGTCCCGTATCGCTCCAAGAATTCAATGCCCTTCTGCGTATGTTGCTCAATCTGCGGTGCCTGGTCCTGAAAAAAAAACCATTTTTCGAATAAAAGTCTTAAAGTAAGCAGTGGAAGATTCTCATATCTTCTGTATTCCATAATATTGCACCCAGTCGCCCACCATTTAGAAAGTCCCGGAACCCACAACAGCGTCCCTAAATCCCTGAAGCAACCGAGTGGGAAAAAGTGGCTGACGAGCAGAACCGCCGGACCGGATACTCCCCTGCATCGTTTTTTATCAAATTATTTATCAATTTTTTTGTCGTCCATGATCCGTCTCGTAACCCACGCAGTCACCCAGACGGTGACCCATCCTCGTTCCAAACCCCCCCCCCCGGCCCGAACGATGACGTACATCCCAGAAGCAGCGCATGTCGCGCATGCCCGGCGGCAACTGTGGCTGGGGCGCAGTGGTACCATAGAAGGGGCGATGATACTCGCCGTATCCATTGACGATCTCGGACGCGGTCGCGTACGTTCCGGACGATGTCGACGGCGAGACGCTCATGTCGCGCGACGAGCCGGATCCGGCGCTGCCGACGCTGCCGTAAAAAGTGGCGGCGTTGTTGTTCGAGGCGCAACTGTTTTTCGCTCGATGTTGGCTGATGTTACTCGGGGGACCGGCCGCGCCCCAACTGTAGGGATCGGCGGACGTGTTGTTACTACTGACGATCTTCGTCACTAAATCGTTCAGTTTGAAGCTGGCCACCGCGGACATGCGCGCCGCTTTCAGTTCGAGGTCGGAGCGCATTATTATTATTCACTATTTTGATAATTTAGTTTTTTGAGGAATTTTTCTAATCACAGATTCGATAAGGTGCTTGATTGCGGACTGTTGAATTGGCACTAGAAAATGGAGAATTTCGTGACTGTACGAAAATGGAACGAAAACAAGAAGAAATTTATACACGTCAATATGGAGATATTTACAATACAACGACTAGAGTGAAAGATGTGGAAATAGTAGTGGCACCCTCAAGGGCGTAGGAAAAACGGAACAAACAGCGATAAAATGCAGTGACATGCGGGCGTTTGTGGAGTTGTAAAAACGCTACAGGCAATAAAACTCAACAACAAAAATCGTACAACGGAGAGTTTCATCAAGGAACTTCTTCAAGCAACGTACTGGCATCATGGAGAACGAATAACGCACGAATTGTACGTACGCTAATCAAATGAAACGTAAAAATTGAAACCTAGAAGTGCCACGAATAGACCGAGGAATATGGCTATCGTAACTGTCAACTTATTCAGAAAACGATAACCATGTTGATTTCTCAACAAAACAGCCCGTGGCACCACTAAATTTTCAGATTTAAAATCAAGTTTTCAAACAAAAAATACAAATCAAAGCGCTTTTGAATTCAAACGCACTGAGAATGGATTTAGTCAAAATTCGCTGTGCAGCAGCTGAGTGACACACAGACGAGGAAAAAGCCAACCAAAGAAACCAACCACTAATAACAACAAATTGGGCAGATGCGAAATTCGCGGCTGTACACACAGCACTGGGAGATTTTATGTGGCAAAATCTTACGATTTTCCATATATCTGACATGAAACATGATTGTCGGCTCGGATATAAATTTCAGCGACTAAAAACACGCGCGGATCTCTTTTCGGTCTGTCTGAACATGACAAATATGACATGACCTCACCACACGAATGTCAGATTACGTCGCACGGAAACACAGACATCACAATTGGTGTCACCAATCAATTTGTTTGAAGGTCTGTTGTCCCGAAAAAAGACATAAATGAAACCGCAAACAAAACGCAGTCAAACGTTCTTGAAATGTTGTTGGTGTTGAGTCGAGCGACAAAAAAAAATTCTTGCCAGAACGACTGGAAATTGTCGGAGTAAAAAACGCCCGGGTATGCATGGTATGTAAAATAATGAGAGATGCTGTTTGTTTGTGTTTCAATTCAATGTAAACTCAATATTCATGGTTGTAAAATAGAGTGAAAAACTGAACGCGCAGTACAATTATGAAATTATAACACCCAAAAAACCTGCCGTTCAATTCTACTGCATGGAAATTCGAAAATTTTCAATTAAATAAAATCAAGGTACAACAGAACAGGAAAGTATGGTTTTGAACAGTTCGGAAAAACAAATCGTTAACAAACGAAATGTCGCAAATCATATTTGCAAATCAAAAATTAACAATTTTAAACAAATCTAGTAATCTACAAACTGGAGAGAGACACATGATAAGACAGAAATCACCAAATTTTAAACATGACACCTTCAAGTAGCTCCATCTCCCAGCGGAACCCAATTAGACAAACCAAAATCTGCATACTCACTGCCAAGCGTTATCCAGACAAAATCACACTCCCGAAATGCGCACAAAACGCCCTAACCTGCTGCAGTGCGGGCGGAAAGCCAGATAGCGAACAATTATAAACCAGTCAAATCGGCCGACACCCCAGACGCATTCACAGAAGCAAACCACCATTGTATCTAGTCAGTTTCAGCTTACAACACCGAACACATGACACCACCACAGCACCATAGGCAGAGAACAGAAAAATACACAACGCTACTTACAGCACAACTAAACCAACCAAGCAACCCTGCAGAAGGACCACAAGGAATATGAGATGATATCGCATAAGCATTAAGCTAGCAGCGTATTTTATAAACACATACACACACACGCATAATACGTATGTGCGGCGAAATTGGGTAAGAGGTGCACGTGGAATAAGCAAACGAGAGCTTGCGGAACATGTTGGTCTGAAAAGTGGGGTGGGGGGAGGAACCATTCCGGGACCCTGGCTGCCCCTGTTCGTGGTCATGTGAAATAGTATAGGCCACGCAAAAATCGACTTTCTGATTCTGTGATGTAGTTGTACGATAATGGAGTTAGACGGAAATACATACGCTAGGTGGAAAATAGTACAACAACTGCATCGCTTTTGAGAGTAATAACGTAAGCCAATAGCGGGCACTGGCTAAGAGGGACTGGCTCTTGATGGTTTAACAAAGTACTCCGAACGTTCCAGAGACAGAGTCACTTTGAAACTCCCAAAACAGTCATGACCGCAAGCCACAAGTTACATGATCACGCGTTAGCGTTGTTATGCTTCGTCAGAAACACCAGTGCTTGGGTGGTTCCAGTTTCGCGCTCCTACAACGAATACTTGAGTGAAAGTGGAGTGAGCAACAGAGTAAAAACTGAAAAAAAACACTCCAGCCAACACACCATTGCAGAACTGGAAATCCTGAATCATCTTACACAATAATAATGAGCGAAAAAGCTGGCACACAGAAAAACACCGCGGCAAACATCAAGACTCTAATTTCAAGCCGAAAGAAACGGACGAAGCAGAGCGGGAATGATTCTGTTGAATTTTATGAGCCATCCGTCCACCCAGCCAAAGCGATTGAGAGTGTGGCTCATCTGCGACGAATGGAAAAACAACGCCATAAAAATTGAATGAAATTCAAGAGCCGTCGTGACGGTGTGACACCATAAGGCGCGCGGAGAAGCGCAAACATTGGAGACAAAACGGCTGTGCTGTTTGCTCTGCTCTTTGTACGGGACACCAGTCTACACATCAGCGGGTGTGAATTAGCAAACAACCCAAACTGACACCAAACGCAACACTACTATTGAAGAACAAACAAGCGGTTTTCAATATTCATGAGTTTCCTTATTCGTCGTCACAATATTTAGTAGCGAGAGTATTTGACGGTTGTAGCGTCGATCTAAAAAAAGTTTCCAATTCGCTGTCAATGCGCATGCGGTTAAATTGTGTTTTTCCTCGCTCACTTTCTCTCTCTCTCTCGAAGTTTGCGACGGTTTTGAAACCTGATGAGATTACAATTGATTTTTCGCTGCAAAAAACCGTGAAAATCCGGTGAAAAAAGCTCATTAATCGCAGCATTATTATTGAACGCAGACAGACCGGAACAATGGACATGGAGCAAGGCTGTAGGGTGGCGCTAAGCGTGCCAACAAGTGCCATGCAAAGCTCGCACAAATTACATTCGTCCACAGGCTTCCAAAGCTTCGACAGAGAAAAAAAAACAGCAAAAACTGCAAATGAAGAACAACAACATGGCAGCAACAGCACGCACGGAATTATCGTCGCTATTTATGAAACGTTGAACAAGACGAGTAAAATAGGAACAAGTATTGAACAGACGTTTAAGAGATTTGCAAGAGCAATATAAATATTGTATAACACGGTCCCACTCGAGTGCGACTTCTCGATGCAAGTGGCTGTCTGGGCCGCTATAATAGAGAACCTTTTTCGAAAAGCGAATATGTGTATTTGAACCACTATTATACGTGGTAAGCTTCAAACGCGACAGCATACAACAACAGTAGCGAGAGCGAGACGTATTATATCGCGCTCTACAAAGCCTAAAGCTACTTGGCATATGTGAAACAAAAACGGACGTTGGGATCAATAGGCGAGAGAAAAACGGACACACAAAATAAACGACAGCGATGTTTCGTGCGTTTAAACCAACATTTAGCCGCCGTTGGTCATTCTGTGAACCAATCGCAGCTTCCTTTATGCTGCATGTCGTTTCATGTTTTTATTTTCTTGTTCCTGTTCCGGAATCAACGCAAAACGTAGTATGATAATAATTTGGTGGCAGTTCACTCAGATTTCACGAAGGAAGAATAAATGTAAATGGCCACCTTTTGTGTTTCAAGCGTTAGTTGGCTCTGTGAAGCTAAAAATACCAACAAACGTGATGTGTTTTTCATCATTGCGAAAGGTTTGAACGGCACCACAGAAGAAAACACGAAAACACGAGCCAGATCAACACGGAACTAATGTACCATGAGAAGGAAGACAACAAAGAATGAATCCAGCACGTCTCGGATTGCAGCAAATTTACTGGATCATGGGAATAATCCCATTTTTAGCATATATAAATATAAATGAATGAATCAGAACAAAAATAAAGAAAGTAGTACTACACCAGGTACAGTTATTATCAAACAGCTAAAAATTAAAAAAAAATCAAGAAAAAAGACAATCCAAAAACGCTATCGTATCGAATTAAAAAAACGGAGACAAGAACCCACCAACAGAAAAAACATGTTGGCAACACAACAACTGCAATAAAAACGAAATAAACGACAAGTTGTCGTCTCGAGACCCGATACAAAATGCAAAAATCGCTGTTCAAGAGCGATAAAAGGGACGAATAAAACATCCATTCACCACCTGCCGGTATAACAGAAGACAAAAAAAACGAAAAATATAAGGACTCCAGGCAAATGGAACAAGAAATTTGCACAACCAGCAATTTTAATCGAAACGCGTTTTCGCAGCGAGCGAACGGGCATGATTGCAATAGCGTTTTGTTTGAATTTATAGTTATTATTATTATTAGTATTATTATTTTGGGATTGGGACCTGCTGCCTGCCCGCACACTGCATTCGATTTCGTGCATGGTGAAACAACAGACTCTAAACGGACTCCATCAATCGACATTTTCTCTCAAGAGTTAAGAGAATTGCAGACTGAATGTAAACAAGATTATGGATAAATTGAATTGCCACACTCACGCGACTCCTGCTATTTATTTACCTTTGCGTTTGCCTTTGCGTGTACCTAAAATCAGCGAAGCTGGTTTCAAAATGGAAAATCCGAAAAATCATAAAAGATAACATTACTCGTGATACTATTTTAACGAACTCAAAAGATGTTTGTATCTTAGTTTGTACAAGACTGAAAGATATGCGTGAAAAAAATAACGGACAACGCATCTAAAACACGTTTTGTTGTTGGTTGCGTTAAAAGTTTGGATATTATGGAAAAAATGGAAAATGCAAAATGAAAAGAGAAAAAACCGCGGCACCGACTGACACCATTGCATGTTATGAGGCCAGTAACCAGCGGGAAATGAAAACGTTTCAGCAACACACTTTCTGTATATTCATGAACAACAAACGCACTTTTTAACTGAATACATTGATTATTTATCATTATATTTTTTATCGTCATCTTTTCATTGTTGCACTCTCATCGGTTTTTTTGTGTTTTTACTTATTGAAAACAAGTTTTACGTCAAGAAAGGTGTGGCTAGCGGCAAAAATACACATAGAATATCACTTTTTTATCTGCGGTTTTCAGGTTTGATGACAAAGAAATAACATGCATGATAGTATGACACAGTTGTGTTAGTTCTGCACCATGACTGACGAAAGGAATAACTTTCAAAGCGAAATTCATACAACGGCTACAACAAACACAAACAATAAACACTAACGATTCATTCAGCGATAATGACAAAAAAATGAATAAAGTCCGAACAGCTCTTACCTGAACCATGAGTGGAGCGATTGAAATGCAGAGAAATAATAGCAGAAATGAATCAAAAACGGTATTTTCTAAAGATATTCATCAGCAAACAAGAAAGCATGAAACAACCAAAACAGCATCATAGAGACAACAAACAGAATAATGGAAAACATTTCATTGACGCAGGCCGCAAGCTGCGGTGAAGCGAAACAGATGGTCGTAACAATTGATGAGTAAATAACGGGTCTGCGCAGTAGGCTAAACACCACCAAGGTCAAGACAGCGACGAACGAAAACACCGATATACAAAATAAAACCCCGAAAAAACGCTCAATTTAACACTGGAGGTCTGGTAGGAACAACCGTTATCAGCAGCGGGACGCAGGAGCAAAAAATTAAATTAGATAAATAACGTTCTTCAAAAGCCACCTCTAGCTTCTATGTTACTTACATGAATCAACAACATTACGTTTTTTTCTTTCAATTGCGAATAAGACGGCAAGAGCTACAAATATGGCATCGACTGACGTTACACTGGCCTTGGCGATGGCGCGTTCTGATAAGACGATATAAGATAACATTATTATTAGTGCCTGCTGTTTTTGAAGTCTTACAAAAACGGCATTAATGTGCGTTTACGTCTTGCATTACGTTTATTTTACGAGGTAGCCTTGCGTCGAGCACCGCAAATTACGACAATCTCACTGAAGAAAACAGTTGCGTTTCGAAAGGTCGGTTTACACGAGACTTATGGTGACTTTGGAGTGTTTCAGAGACATGTTTCGAGTAGTGCATAGTAAGCAAAATTTGTAAAACAGCGGCAATTTGAACTTTTTGCGAAAGGATTTGTCATGGGCAATGAAAATAGCGGTTTAAAAAACGAGAAAAACAAAATTAAGCATTGTTCAAGACAAGAAGATTGTGGGTGTTTTGACAGGCAAGTGTCTGCCTGCTTGCAGCTGTTGCTTTCGATCAGCGAAAACTTTTTTTTGTTATTGGTCTCTCCTTTGAAGATGAATAGTGTCAAATAAAAGAGACCAGCAAGCACAACAAACGCCAAGGGAGAGAGAGTTGGTGTTGAAAAAAGTTTCGACTGAAAATGATTTCTGTGGACAAAGGCAGACACACACACATACACACCCCGAAAAACCAAAACCGAATAAATAGGAACAGCTTGGTTGAACGTTGAAGACCAATGGAATCATTATTTCACAAAAAACGCCCAGTCTGTCAACAAAAAACGCACATTTTTGGTTCACAAACAGAAGCAGCTGACCAAAAAAAGCGCGAGCGATTAATGGACGATGCATTGTGTGGCACAAAAAAACTTTCAACAGTGGCAAGTTGAGTAAACAAAAAACTCCGAGGAGAGAATACAAAACCACACCAGTAGTTTAGTTGAATGAAAAACTGACTGAGGGTCACAGAAGAAGAAGTGAAGAATTATTACGAACAAAGTCGGATCACCTTACAAAAGTTACTTTTGTGTCTCGGTCCTGTGTTTACACTTCAGTCAAAAGATTTAGAAAAGCGAAATTGAATGGAAACTCTATTCCACCAGTTCAAGAAAAAAAATAAACACTTTGCTGATTCAATGGAGGAAAAGCAAAATGCAAAAACACGGGGTGTAACGATTGAAAGCTGCAGTCCAAGCTAGAAAACTAGCTGGAAAAGTAACGACTTTCAAAAACTCAATTGGGATTTCCTTCAACAACGCGACACAACAATTCGGGCGCCCTGCTGAGTGTGCACTTGAAGATGCGGACGGAAAACGTTGACTGCAAATTGTGTGAACTAAAACAGTTGGTTGATCACAAAACTTCAGCTTGTGAGATAAAAAGATCTTCAGAAATAAAAGCTATTGAAAAATTGTTTGAGCCGAGGTGATGCGCATAAATGAAATAAACAACAACAACAACAACAACAGAATCGAATTGGCAAATTTTAGTGACAAAATCCAACAGGTTACAGGACCGAAACAGAACAGTGGGTTCTCAAATTAACACAGAAAACTGTGGTCCAGGTCCAACGCAGTTCAACTGTGCAACTTTATCAAACCAAAAAAACCTAAAGTTTCGTGTAATGTCAGAGACAGAAAATCATAAAGTTTCGTGTGATGTCAGAAACAGAAAATCATACTTGCCTTAAAACCACATGTGTCTCAAAATTTTCCCATAAAATCGACAATGTGCTGATAAAAAAACGCGGTCGGAAGTAAGCTGCTGCACCCGCGATTTTAAAATTACGTTAGACAACATTTAAATAGAGAAAAAAGTTTGATAAAGTTCTGTTGTGTAGTCCCAGACCCCATTTGCTATGAACCACCACATGCAGGTTGTGTGTTTTGGAGCGTCCCACGTCTCTTCATTAATGTATTCGTTTTTTTAGAACATCCCATTCATTTCACCTTACCATATTCACGTCATAACTGTATCGGAAAAAATACCTGTTTGCTGGTGTTACTTTTTGAGAAAAAAATTCAAAGTCACTTTTCGATTTTCATGCTTTTTGAAACCAGTGATCAGCAAAAAAACTTATTTTTTACCCGTCCAATCTTTTCTAACGTTGCACAAAATACACCTTCCCTTTGCTTGTCGGTAAACCAGAAAAACCACACCAACACCAAGTGAACGACGGCCAGAAAACACACCATTCAATGGCAAACGTAACGCCCAAAAATATGAAGAAAACGCACACGCGCAATAATCACAAACAGAGCAGCAGAAAAATAAAAAAAACGATCAACTCGATACAATAACTATCATCAACAACAACAACAAAACACTTCCTACGTGTTTTTAAGTCTGTTTGCATATTGCGTAATGTTCCGTGCGGTGGAGCGAGCGCGACAATATATATATAATTTTCAAGTGCTCAATCGGAAAGAGCAAAAAAAGCCGAACAAAACGCGAAAAAAAACGAAGCAAACAAACACACACGTAAACACACATGTAAAGTTTTCACGCAACCAAGACGCCCCCGACAGGTAACAATTGTTTCACAAAACCGTGCCAACCACTCCAATCGTTTTTCGAACTCAACCAAAACACACACCTCCACGACTGAGAAATAGTGTGATAACCCATACGGCGCATCAGAAACGAAAGCGACAGCGTAGCCAAAAATTGTGCCTTGAATTTTCTGTTTGTTTGAGGCGCGAAAAATACACCAAGTTTA
>JASANC010005477.1:0-13055 GCA_030248135.1 Theristus sp. LFF4_11
TCCGCATGATTGGAACCTTTTTTTGGTTCACCCTGTATAACAACAGTATTTCATTGGGTTTACGGAGTGGCCACGCATAGCCCGTATTCAGTCTCTCCGGTCTCGACACCTACAAGAGACAAGCACGAATTTGTTTGTTTTTTAAATTAAAAAATGTGGCAATTGTGCATCCAAATTTTTGAGTTTGTCAACAAACTTTTAGCACAATCAATAGCAAACATTTCTTAAGCAGGGTTCCAAATTTCATACCAATAATGTTGAACCAAACTTGAGAACGAACCGTTTTGCGCACTGCGTTTTTTTGCAGCACCCTGTATTTTTGCTTGCGTGTGCTGTAAGTCAACGTTTCGTGCACTGCGTATATTTTGCGAATATAGTGACAGATTTCAACGAGCATACAGTACAGTTCCTCGCTTGTCTACTCATGGTGTCTTCCACTGCTCTGATATCATGCCGTGCACTGCCCGAATGAAACTGACTGACTGACTGAATTTCATGCTGTTAACACAGTTTTATCGGAGTTTCCTGCTGTTTCGTGAAATAAAATGGATGGATGGATGGATGGATTGACTGAGTGCCGTTCATCCGTGCGCAGGTTCGCCTGCCAGTGCGCGTGCTGCCGGGCGAGGACGAAGTGCTGGAGGTGCCGTTGCACCGTGACACCACCGCCGGCGACATCGTGCTGCATTGTCTCCAGCACCACCAGCCTGTCGACGAGAACGTCACCGATCTACGGCAACAACAACAACTCGCAAACGAGTGCAACTGGTGGCTGCTCGTTGCTGATCTCCAGGTCACAAAACCGCACTACTTGTCGCGTATTCTCGTGGAGTTCTGTGTTGTGCTTTTGGGTTGCACTGAATGAATGGACACAACGAAAAAATGTCAACACAGCTCTTTGTTATGTATGTACTGCATAAGCAATGGTAGCTCAACAAATCTGTTAAAATAGTTTGATTTTTGGTGCGTAATAACCAGTGATCAGTTTTCTGAAAGCATTAGTGGTCGAATACTACCACACCACTGAGCGTCTGGATAAATTCATGAGACAACACAGAGAAATTCATGAGACAACACAGTTCAATTTTTTTCGCATCACGCAGACATTGGTGAATCAGTTTCGTGAAAAAACGGAACTACTGTCATGTTTCATTGTTTTATTCTGGGGCTCAATAGTGGTTGTAGCACTACTGAACTACTACACGACGCTTTGATGATACGGGTTCAGGACTTCACTGTTTCCACTCGGACCCCCGATGAGTGTGTGAGAACTTGAAAAGTAAAATTGCAAGTCTCGTTCGCACACACACACGCGTGTTCAGGGTTTTGAGAAGCGTTTCGACAACGAAGAACGCCTGTACCAGTTGATCAGGCGCCACTTGCTGCTCGCCGGTAACGTCCAGGGCGTCCGCTTTTATTTGCGGCGACGAAAAAAACGCCTCAGTCTGTGCAGTCTCCCGGACGAACATTATGCCGTCGCCAATGAAGCGGTCGACCGACATTTACTACGTGAACCCCGTCTGCCTCTAGGTAAGGCGAGCTTTATATTTTTCTTCTGTTCTTTGTTTTGAGTTCAATTTGTCGTCTTCATTTTCTCGGGGGCTTTCCTCTTGTATACATCGGCGTTCTCTGCATTTCTTCTAAAAAAGTTCTTGAAAACAAGTCCGAGCTGGGAACTGCGGCACATTGCGAGTCCACAGAGCACACAGGTCATAATTGTTTCACGGAATGCTTCTCTCCTTTGAGCAACTGAAATTCTCTTGCCACTTTTGTGTTGCGTGCCGATTTTAACTCAGTTTTTTTTCTGCAATATATCAGCGGCATCAAACATGAATTGATTGAAAACTTCTTTACGTCGAAATCTTTATTTATGTATGTATAACTGCGTTTTTTTGGCGTGAAACGTAAATCACATGATTGTTCGCTTTTGATAACCGCACTTTCCTGTATGTTGAAGAAATGCAAAGATTGAGAAATTAGCAATCGTATTATATTCTCATTACATACTGACCTGGATACATGATTCATTTTTAAAGTTGAACAAAGTAAGCAGGTTTTTGTATGGCCTTGTCTACAAGGTACAGGTTGTACAGTGTAGTTGTACCCGCGCGCCCATATCTGCACTGTTTACAATTCTTTAATTTTTGTATTTTTCCACAAGTTTAGCCATATTGTGCTGTACGTACATGTACAGTGGCGGCCAAAAGTGTTGGAACGCTGCGCGCGTGTGTGCTGTGTATTGCGCGCGTGTTGCATCTGCCGTACAAACGCTATTATAAGAATTTATAGGCAACGTTGGGTTCACGGGACACTTTTCGACCCAACGTTGCCCATAAACTACTTGTACGGCTGAAGTAACACGCGGCAATACACAGCAGTCACGCGCGCAGCGTTCCAACACTTTTGACCGCCACTGTACATTTGCTTTTTTTGCTTCTGTTGTGCTCCTTTTTATTCACCGTTTCAGCCAGTATCAAGCTTTGTTCGCAAACATGTTAAAAGCATGATTTTATCATGATACCGTATTACCCCCATTAAACCCCCCCCCCACCATTAATCCCCCCCCCACCAATAAACCCCCACCCCCCGACCAGTTTCCGAATAATCCCCCCCCCACAAATAATCAACCATGGGGGATTATTGGAGACCTGTTTGAAACACATACCCAGCGAATTCAGTGGCTGGTTGCAGTGAAAATGATGAAATTGTGCTACCAAAGGCCCCAAATGGGTGAGTTAATAGTAATTTCATTACAAAAGGCTGTTATAAAAGGAAATTTCTATGTAGAGTAGAAGTTTCTGCGACTTTCTTGCCTGCCATGCAATGTATTTTTGCCATTTTTCAACAAACCCCCACCCCTAGAATTTTTTGTAAATAAACCCCCCCCCACCAATAATCCCCCCCCCACCAATAAACCCCCACCCCTAAAAGTCGCTGACGTATTAATCACCCCATGGGGGTTTATTGGGGGTAATACGGTAGCAGATCTACATATAGTAGCAGGTTGAGCAAAATCTAGTAGATTTAGGTGCAGCAGTTTACATCTTGAATTTGTAAATTTGTAATTGTTTATTCGAATGCTCTCCCTTCTGACGTTGTTGAAACGTGGCTTCAGTCACATGAATCCTGAATGAATTTGGGTTATGATCATAATCTCAAACCGTTCCGCATTTTAGTTTTGCCTGTACAAGAGTTTTGAAGAAGTTTGATACGCTTCAACTGTTTTTCGCTAGGACTATGGACTATGTACGGACTGTAACTGATGTGTGCTCATGAGCGTACAAACTTGAGTATCACATCGTGTTGCACATATTTTTCCACAGTTGACTTACTATTTTGACACTTAATTGCTGCATATTTCTGAACTCGCACGAGATGAGGTGAGATACATAACTTGAACCACAGCAATGAATTTTGTGGCACAATTTGTGTTTACTTTTTTCCATCCATATATGTAGGTAGAACCGCACATGAAAAACGTTTACAAAATGAGGACATTGATGTGTTTGTACTTGTGTAAATATTTGTTAACTTTTGCGAAGTTCTGGTGACGAAACAACGCTGTTTCACAGACAGTGTCGTGTCGTTTCCAGTCTTCGTGTTCTTGGCATAAAGTACAACGTTGTTAATTTTGGCTTGATATCAAGTTTCATTTTTTTTTGTACAATCATCCAACAACAAACCATTTGGGGAAACTTTTCCAAAGTCAAACACACGCCTTGAAAAATGTTTGGCTGTGATTGCCTGATGTGCACTGCGGTACAGCGGCTGTTCATTGAAAGAAGCCGCCGAAGTCTCCACGATCGAAGTAGCCGGCTCTCAACGCGAACGACGCCTCCAGCGGAGTCGCTCTTGCCTGGCACATTGAAACCGGAAGCCAGAGGTGAGAGAGAAAACGACTTTGTTGCATCTTGGAAAAAAGCGTCATTGTGGCTGGAAGGCTGCCTGAAGGCTGTGATGCCAAACTTTCAGCTTAAAAGGGCTACGCGGAAAAGGGGGCAGTAAGTTCAGGGGACAACTTGTTCGTTTTCAAATTTCTTTTTGTGTCTATTAAAAGTTGAACAGTTCGTTTTTCTCGGAAATCTCTGTTGCATATCGATGCACTGTGAAAACACAAATGGATGTTGTTCTTGTTGTTTGTCTGAAACTATTTCGTTCAAAAATTACATTTTTCCAGCATCCAGTTTCTTGTGCTCTGCCCACACCCTCACCGTCGCCGTAATCTTCCGTGACAAATCTTCTTTTTTGTTATGGTGGCTTAAGCGGATACTTTCTTAGTTCGTGTGGTTTTGGTTCGTTTAGTAAATCCAAATATTATTGAACAACGACACATTTTTGCAGTAATTACGTAAGACACAATGGCTGTATGTTTCTGTTGTGGAATGTTGTAAATCTTTAGTATTCGATCAACAGAACAGACATAAAGTTAAAGTGACTCAACAAAACTGAATACTTCACGCAGTCTGTCAGTTTTTCTTTCGTCATTGACTAGATTTCTATTGTCTTCTTTGTACGTTATCTTTCGTTTTTTAGCGTTTTTCATTCAAGCAACCATTCATTTCAGTCGAAGTTTTTGCTAAAAAAAAGAAGAACAAACTGGTGGTTTATGTTAGTTGTAAAATCATTGTCTTTCTGTTTCTGTGCCTTGTCAACTTAATGCGCCACTTTTTTGACAGCGTCTTTCAAATCGCCAGAATCTACGGAATGGCCGAATAAACATGGCAGCTTTTTTCAGGGTGCAAGGAGCGCGCGACATTTGAATGAAAGAATAAAAACGTTAAGAAACCCAATTGTGTGTCAAATTTGACGTGTTAATTAATTGGTTCTTTGTGCTACATTGTATGTTCTGTTCGTTTTTTGTCCATTGCACACTCGTTTGGGAATAAGTATCCTGGCATTCTTGAAAAAATATAGCTTCTAGTTTGCGACTAATCCCGCCTTGACAGAGATTAAAAAGAATGCCTGGTTTATTTGGCCATTCTGTATATGCGATTGTAAACCTTGACACGCACAAGAAAAAAACACGATTTATCGCGAAACACTTTGTTTTGTTTCAGCTCGCCAACATCGCAGCGCCCCGTTGATCAGGCATGCCGATGCCGACAAACTGGACGCATCGTTGTCCGGCTATTGGTCGGACGCAGCTGCAACTTCGACGCCCATCCACGGACGACCGACCAGGCCTCGGCTTCTTCGTCACCGGCCGAATTCTGCAATGATGGTTGGTGTGTCTGAAGCTCTTCTTTCAATTGAAGTTCAGGAATAGTTTTCTCGTAAAATATTTTTTTTTATCTTTTACTCTCTATTTGTTATACGTTTTATTCATGCAAAATTCACGTCGAAAATGTGGTGGAAGTTTACCTTGAAAAGTTTTAGTTTGTTGCTTTCGGCACAATTCGGTTTTACAGTCGCAATTCTGTGTAAATGATGCACATTATTGACATTTCTCCAACTCAAACTTTACTTTGAAAACAAAACATTGTAACTACAATGTACTACTACTACCACTATTCAATAAAACCATTTTGTTGATTATTGCTACTTTCGTTTTGGCCGTTTTATTTCTTGTTAAAGTTTTTTCTTCCTCTGACGGTCTTTATGTTTTGCGGTTTGCCGCAACAAAAAGCGGTCACACAAATTTGTTTCGCGCGTACAATCGCAGTTTTCTTTTTTTGTTGTCGACCTTGGGCGGGGTTTACCATATTGTGTTTTGACACGATCTTACTGTACACGTCACGCCCGTTTACAGAACCGACCTTCAGTCTCATGTGTCAAAATCGTGTCGAAAACACTGCAATGTAGTAAATCGTGTCGAACTGTAAATCTGTACATGGTTACGGTACACGTCATGATACTTGTTAGGTGCGATACATGGTTACGATACAAGTGCAAAAACTCCGCTGAATTTGAGTTTTGACAGTCAAACCTTCAGTCTGTAACCGCAGTCATTGAACTTTCTCGCCGATATAACGGTGCTTTTTTTCTCTTGCGCATGTCACAACAACTTTGGAGTTCAACACATACAAGCAGTGTCATGAAATCAGCGCTAATCAATTGTCATCGTTTACCCGCGTGTAAACTGTTGTCCATGCATGTTGTTGATGAGCGAAAACGTTACACACAACGCCACTGCCTCACGCAGGCAAAACGTTTTTCACCCCACGCATGTGTTGTAGTTTTTGAAACGTGAACACGAAAAACGAAACAGTTGTTCACGCTTTTGTGGTGCGTTCGAGTTGGTCGGTAAACTGCACCGAACGCGGTTCAGCTCCGTAGTAGAATTTATGTATCAGGTTTGGGCGACACATTTTCAATGCGCTTTAGTGCTTGCGCAATCTCGCTTGCCTACTGACATTCGTGTGAAAACTTTCAGATTGCCTGAATTCTGGCCTTGACGGTGTTATTCAAAAGCTCTTCCAAAAACTGACCAGACAGAGAGAGAGAGCTGTTTGATTGTTTCGCAAGTCATCCTATACTTCACGACAGATGGTGTTGATCGGACTGTACCGCTGCAACAGCACAACCTCGTGCGACAGACGACACTTCCAGCAGCAGCAGAACACTAAAACGCACAAACAGCCTTCCAATCAATCGGGCTTCGGTCGTGCGAGGACGCCGTCAGTGTTGGTTGGCAACAGTGAACGTTCTGGATTATACGGATTCGACAACAATTCCGCCGCCGATTACGGGCGCCACCAGCTGCCTGGTCGTTGTGCGACTGAACGGCGACGATATTTGGTATATAGCCGGTTTTATTTGAACGTGTCCCATTAAAATGACGTCATTTGTTTGTACAAACACATACGATCGCGGTTCCACCACAACTGTTTCATTTCGATATAAGCTAGAACATTTCAGCTTCGTGAGTTGCTATGCTTGTCTGTCTGTTAAAAGCTTTTAAAATCATGCGGATGCGCGAGCGAGCGCCAGCGAGCGGACAGCGCATCACGCATAATATGAGCCGTTATTCCCTCGCGCGCTTTTTTCAAATTTGCTCGCTGCGTCCAGCGAGCATAGTATAAGCCACAAACTTGGTTCTGTGCACACGAAACGAACACCCAAAGTTGTGCTTGGAGCCGCGAAAAAAATTTTATCCGACTACTTTTCATACGCTGTAGACACGAAAAACCTATTCTGAAATTAATGTTAATTATTCTTCTATCTATTTTTTTTTTCAGGTATTGTAAATTCCCCCTCAGAGACCTACTCTTCGGGGGGAGTGTATTACTAGGATTATCGGCACTGAACCCTAGAGTAGACACTCCAAGGGGGTGCCTCACGCCAGATGCAGTGCGGCTTTGGCCACCCACTGTCAGTGGCGTCGCCTCACTAACACTGGTTACAAAGTGAGGGCTTCTGGTATTCTCACTCCTAGGCTTCTGACTTCCCAGACGTCTCAACGTGGACTTCTTGTTAGCATTAACCACGGAACATGTTATTGGCGTCGCTGTGTTAGCGTCACACATGCGTTAGGGCCTCTCAACGCTTTCCTCCTACCTCTAGTATTACTGAAAGAATAAAAGAAACAATTAAATAAAAGACTGTTGCAGGTAACTTACGGTTTACAGATTTTAGGCGAGGCCAGCAAAGTTTACACCTGTCGCTATCGGCGCAGGCAGTGAGTTGTCGCCCAGGCGCCCCTACGTCAGGCGCAGTCCTGGACGGATCGCGTAATCGCCGTTGATGTGGGGCGACCACACGGTACCTTCGTTCCGATGTTTCACTTTATTACGATGAGCCCAATTTAGTTGGTGCTTTCGATTTTATTGTGAAGTCGGATGCGAGAAATACAAAGAAAACGTGGAAGGAAACAAAGTTAAATGCACAAAAAGATAGAAAACCAATGTGAAAAGAAGAGTTTAACTGTTGTAACTGGTGTGTGTGGTGTAAAAGAACAAAATAGTTTAGCATCCCAGTTGAAACATCGGAACGAAGGTACCGTGTGGTCGCCCCACATCAACGGCGATTACGCGATCCGTCCAGGACTGCGCCTGACGTAGGGGTGCCTGGGCGACAACTCACTGCCTGCGCCGATAGCGACAGGTGTAAACTTTGCTGGCCTCGCCTAAAATCTGTAAACCGTAAGTTACCTGCAACAGTCTTTTATTTAATTGTTTCTTTTATTCTTTCAGTAATACTAGAGGTAGGAGGAAAGCGTTGAGAGGCCCTAACGCATGTGTGACGCTAACACAGCGACGCCAATAACATGTTCCGTGGTTCATGCTAACAAGAAGTCCACGTTGAGACGTCTGGGAAGTCAGAAGCCTAGGAGTGAGAATACCAGAAGCCCTCACTTTGTAACCAGTGTTAGTGAGGTGATGCCACTGACAGTGGGTGGCCCAAGCCGCACTGCATCTGGCGTGAGGCACCCCCTTGGAGTGTCTACTCTAGGGTTCAGTGCCGATAATCCTAGTAACACACTCCCCCCGAAGAGTAGGTCTCTGAGGGGGAATTTACAAATGTAAATACAAATGGAATGTAAATTCCCCCTCAGAAACCTACTCTTCGGGGGGAGTGTATTACTAGGATTATCGGCACTGAACCCTAGAGTAGACACTCCAAGGGGGTGCCTCACGCCAGATGCAGTGCGGCTTTGGCCACCCACTGTCAGTGGCGTCGCCTCACTAACACTGGTTACAAAGTGAGGGCTTCTGGTATTCTCACTCCTAGGCTTCTGACTTCCCAGACGTCTCAACGTGGACTTCTTGTTAGCATTAACCACGGAACATGTTATTGGCGTCGCTGTGTTAGCGTCACACATGCGTTAGGGCCTCTCAACGCTTTCCTCCTACCTCTAGTATTACTGAAAGAATAAAAGAAACAATTAAATAAAAGACTGTTGCAGGTAACTTACGGTTTACAGATTTTAGGCGAGGCCAGCAAAGTTTACACCTGTCGCTATCGGCGCAGGCAGTGAGTTGTCGCCCAGGCGCCCCTACGTCAGGCGCAGTCCTGGACGGATCGCGTAATCGCCGTTGATGTGGGGCGACCACACGGTACCTTCGTTCCGATGTTTCACTTTATTACGATGAGCCCAATTTAGTTGGTGCTTTCGATTTTATTGTGAAGTCGAGTAGTAAGGGTAGGGTAAGTAGGGCGCAAAATTGACCGTGCAAATTCTACGGTCTCCTTATAGTGCTCTTCGTTCAGGGCGCAAATTCTACGGTCGCCTTATAGTGCTCTTAGTTCAGGGCGCAAATGTTACGGTCGCCTTATAGTGCTCTTCGTTCAGGGCGCAAATTCTACGGTCGCCGTATAGTGCTCTTGGTTCAGGGCGCAAATTCTACGGTAGCCTTTTTTTCAGGGCGCAAATGTCGATTTTTGTTCAGGGCGCGAATTTTACGGTCACCTTATAGTGCTCTTGGTTTCGCCTTCTTAGTTCAAGGCGCAAATTTGACGGTCGCCTTGTAATGCTCTTGGTTTCGCGGTCGTGGGTCTGGTTTTTCAGCAGATTTTTTTTCAAAATAGAACGCTTATGTGTTCCTAGGGTCACCTTATAGTGTGAGCTTTTCAGCAAGTGCAAAATAGACTGTTTTTTACTCAAGATGACCAACAGAGTTTTTTCAAAGATTTTTTATTTCAAGTCCAGACCACAACAAACCAAACAATAAAAGTCACGGTTTTAAACATGGCACAAATTTACACAAATTTAGTCACCATCCACCAATATCAGTACCAGAATCACTTTCGTCGGCGTCACAATCGTCAGTCTTCCCTGACTTTTTCGATTTTCCGTAGAACGTCGGTAACGCAGTGAACACCGGTTTCGGACGATTTTCATCCAACCAGTCGGCGATTTTATCAATGTTATTGTCGAACCGGTCGCAAACGGACGTATCGGCCATGAGCCAGTTCCACAAGCCGCGTTTACTGATCTCCTGGTCGGTGAGCACACGGCAACAGAATTCTTCGAGGACGGTTTCTTCATCGTCGGGCGGCAGCCTATTCCACAGGACAGTTTTGTTCAGGCGCACAACGTCACCAGCCGGTTTCAGGCACACGTGGGTCATGCCGCGCATTTCCGCTTTTTCAGGTGTAAACGTGTACGACGTCTGGCACGCAAGGCACATGCAGCTTCGGTTTTCTTCTTTCGACAGCCACTGATGCAGCACGTCACCGTAGCATTCGGCGAAATACTCGTACATCTTTTTCATCTCGATCTTCTCTTTTTCTTTCAGGTAGCGCGTTATGAACGGAGTTTCGTCGCTGGCGATAACAGGCTTCATGATGATGCAGCACAGCAGATGATCAGACAGCAAGAATGACGATTTTCAAAAAATCGGGGGTATTTATACATTCTGATGCGGCCGGGTTACCGCCTATTTGGTTGTCATTTTGCCGCATTAAAAGTTATATATTGCCGATCGATTTCAGTTATTTTCAAAGATGGAAAGTTTCGCCGAGACCCGTCTGTTCCTGAAAAAGTCGTTCATCGCCGCCTACAGAAAAGTTCTGCTGCCGATTATTCGAGCCGAGTACCTGGCCGAACCACGAACGCCCGATCACCGCGCAGGATGTTTCTCCAGTGTCATGAATTTCGACCGTTTCTTTGAAGAAGCTCATCACAGCGTCGAACGAGCCGAAGTGATAAAAGAGTGGGAAGACGAGATCCGAAGTGAACCTAAGATCACGGTGTTCGACCTGCTGGATTTTCTAAAGTATCATACACCGTTCGAGATGATTGTCAGTGATTCTGCTTGGAAAGCCGCGCTGCGGCATTCTTTTTACTATCATGCGTTTGATTTGTGTTGTTGTTGTTATTACGATTCAATGGTCCAAATGCGTTATTCTTCATAATTTTATTCGAGTACAATATTTGATTGATTGACAATAAATTCATCATGACAAACAGAAGTTTCGGCATCATAAAAACCATTAATAAACGCAGTAACAATTTCATCATTTTCACACACATTACAAGAAAACAAAGAAAGAAAATCTTTTACGCTAACATCACGACATAACATATGAAGAAAACAAATCACATATTGTCCACACGTAGTACTCGACGGCCCCTGAATTCGTTTTGTTGTCCATGTCCAATTGTCACAGTACCGGTTAAGAGCAGCAGACGCAAAAGGTAAAGGCGGACGACCATAAGAACAAAATAGAGTTCCATTTTTTTCAACATCAATGTAAAATCCAATCCAATGTTCGCCTGGATGTGTCGATGGTTTTGTATTGGCTACAAAGCAGCAGGGGTAGTCAATTTTTTCTGGTAAATGATCCGCGGGAAGTACACCGACAAAATAACGGTTAATAAAAGGGTCGGCACGGCACAGACTGTTTATCTCTTTACTGTCCATTTAGAGCGCGTAATCGTAATGGATCGTTCGAGTTCGGTCAATCACAGCCAAATTATCAAATTCACCGTACACAACGCACTCGAGTCCAGGTTCCTTTACAGCCTCCTCAAATTCGCAATGCACTGTCGTAGTTCCTTCTTTTATCAAATGATAATGACCACCATCAGTTTCCTCGGGAGTCAGGTCAAAGACAAAGAGACACATGTTATCAGCAAAGTCATCCATGGAAATGACGTTTCCTTTATCCTCACCAGCAATATTAAGTGACTCAAACAACTGAACGTAAGCACGAGTGAAGCATCTGGTTTTAAAGTTCATTTTAAGCGGTTCTCTGGGAAAAGTAAGCCCTCCTGCATGCACACTTATTTCTTTCAGGCCATGGTTTCCAAAAACGAATGGTGATTTTGAGGTAGTACCGAAAAACGCATCCGTTTCAACAAAACCAACCACCAAACGACGGGGTATTTGTCCGTTAAACACTGGTGTGGTGGGTACAGTTTTTCTGCCAGGAGTAATACCAATTTTAGTCATACAAATTCGTCGCAAAGGGTACTTAGCTGGAGTTCGCTGTAACGCTGCCTCTATCCCCATGTGAATGGACTGCATCACCTGAACTTTTCGAACGTACCACTTCATGTCCAAGATCTGCAGTTTATATTCTGCTGGAGCACCTCCGTCTGCAGCCGCTGTTTCATAGTTCATCAACACAAATTTGTCAGAATTTCGGTGAAGCTCAAGAACAACTTCGGTGTTACTAACCAACAAACGGTCACTCGCAAACAGATCACAGTGAATGGGTGCCATCAATTCAACTACATTACTATTCGCAAAAGGAACCATGCGTTTCAGAAAACCTTTATTTTCTTTCGAGTTCACTTTACTGAAAGGTTCATCTTTTTCATACAATGCTGCTTTTAGTGTTGTGTTTTTCGCATCCCACCCATAGTTTAGTTCCGTTTCAATCAATGTACGGTACGCGTACATATCGCCAGAATCAAACGCCAACTTTCCGTTCAAGTGTACTTTCGCCTGCTTAAAGAGCGTTTTACCGAGCATATTAACTGGCGCAGCATTAAACATCCCCGCGAAATTTTCGCCATTAGCCAACGTAATTTTCGCTCTAATATACACATAGTTTCGGTTAAGATGTAAATAGTGGGGGTCTGACTGAACAATAAAGGTCCAAGGACCATCATTCGTACAAGAATTCGACAGGCATGTTTCATGCCAGTATCCGTTATCAAATGCTACCTGAGTAGCGGGGACAGAGAACAAATCTAAAATGCTGGCCGTGCTAGGCGCACTCTGATGATCAACGAGTTTCGACATTACTTATAGTAGTAACCAAGCTGATCAGAAACTTTTCGTTTCTTCTTAGCAGTTTTTCGTTTTTTCGTAATGGTACGTTTAGTTTTTAAAGAGCGTTTTCGGCGATACCCTTCACCGGACTGCGATAATTTATCAGCTCCCTTTTTTAACAATGATGACAGACCAGCTTTTCCACGGGTACGTGCTGACTCTTTTATATTCACTCCCGATACCAAGTCTGATGCAATTTCTGCACCGGTACGAAGCGCCTGCTTTCCAACCGCTTTTCCTGCAGTTTTAGCAATAGGTAGTAATGCTCTGAAGATGCCTCTGAATATGCTTCCGAGTCCACCACCACGCTGATAAGGAACACCGATAAATCCTCCACCACCGTACTGAGCCTGATTTATGTAATACTGACTCCAAAACTTATCAGACTCG
>JASANC010005478.1:0-19290 GCA_030248135.1 Theristus sp. LFF4_11
CGCCCTTTCAATTTTTGTCTGAAATTGTTTCATAACCGAACAAAAAAGTTTCCTGGGGTAATTTCAGCTGTAGATTTTAAAAATCCAATTACTTTTTTTGCTTCGACCCTTTTTAGGTTAAAAATTAGGCATAACCGAACAAATAAGTTTCCTGGGGTAATTTCAGCTGTAGATATTGAAAATCCGGTTACTTTTTTGCCCCGATCTTTTTTGGGTTAAAAGTTGGGCAATTTTTGTCTAAAGTTGTTTCATAACCGAACAAAATGGTTTCCTGGGTAATTTTATTCGTAGATTTTAAAAATCCAATTACTTTTTTGCCCCGACCTTTTTTGGGTAAAAATTGGTCATTTTCAAAAGTTCGGAGGTTTTGACCTAGTTTCAAATGTCGCCCTTTCAATTTTTGTCTGAAATTGTTTCATAACCGAACAAAAAAGTTTCCTGGGGTAATTTCAGCTGTAGATTTTGAAAATCCGGTTACTTTTTTGCCCCGACCCTTTTTGGGTTTAAAATTAGCCATTACCGAACAAAAAAAGTTTCCTGGGGTAATTTCAGCTGTAGATTTTGAAAATCCGGTTACTTTTTGCCCCGACTTTTTTTGGGTTAAAAATTTGGCAATTTTTGTCTAAAGTTGTTTTACTACCGAATAAAACATTTTCCTGGGTAATTTCATTTGTAGATTTTAAAAATCTAATTACTTTTTTGCCCCCACCTTTTTTGGGTAAAAAATTGAGCAATTTTTGTCTAAAGTTGTTTTACAACCGAACAAAACAGTTTCCTGGGTAATTTCATCCGTAGATTTTAAAAATCCAATTACTTTTTTTGCCCCGACTTTTTTGGGTAAAAAATTGGGCCTTTTCAAAAGTTCGGAGGTTTTGACCTAGTTTCAAATGTCGCCCTTTCAATTTTTGTCTGAAATTGTTTCATAACCGAACAAAAAAGTTTCCTCGGGTAATTTCAGCTGTAGATATTGAAAATCCGGTTACTTTTTTGCCCGACCTTTTTGGGTTAAAAATTGGGCAATTTTTGTCTAAAGTTGTTTCATAACCGAACAAAATGGTTTCCTGGGTAATTTCATCCGTAGATTTTAAAAATCCAACTACTTTTTCCCCGGCCCTTTTTGGGCAAAAAGTTGGGCATTTTCAAATGTTCGGAGTTTTAGCCTGGTTTCAAATGTCGCCCTTTCACAATTTTTGTCTGAAATTGGCTCATAACCGACCAAAAATGTTTCCTGGGGTAATTTCATATATAGATTTTGAAATTATAATTAGTTTTTTGCCCCAACACAACCCCAGCCCCATGAAAAACCTGTGTTGTTGCCGAATGTAAAGTTCAGAAGAATGTGTGCCCAACGAATTGTGAATTTGGTCCGACCTTCGGGGCTTATGTAAAAGTCAGAATATTATCTAAAAATGCGGGAGACGCATATAAAAGGAGGAATATGGCTTTGTGTAAGCAGTGAAAGACTTGGCTCGACAACGCTTTTCAAGCCTCTGATGTGGTACACACTGATACAAGTACATAAGAGCCATATTTTTGCGCCGTTTATTCATTATTTCGGTTGCACATGGCAACCCTCGTGCTCGTACATTGTAGACAAATGAAACTTTCACATTTGCGGTATTTCGGGCATTTAGCGAGCGACCACTAAAGCTAAAACCACTGAAATAACAATCAGACTTTAGATCGCTGACACTGGTTTGCCCAGGACAAAGTGTATCGCAGAGGCATTGGTTTACTCAATGTCCCTTTCTGTTGCAAAGGCAATGGCTCACGGGACGGACGGTTTAGCCTACATTCATACTCCCACGCAAATCAACAAGAGTTTGGTAAAAAATGGTGAAAATTAACGGAAGACAACACCTTTTCGTCACTGGTGCTGGTGTATACACAGCGGTGCGTACACTACGTTAGCAACGATAATGCTACATGCAGCAGTGTTTTGCAATCGCAGTCTCTGATTGTTGTGTTTTTGCACAGAGTTACAGAATTTCGCTCGAGAATTTCAGACTAAACTGGAGAGGACAATTATAAAATAATTTTAAAGCTTTTTTCGCTTTTCAGCAAAACAAACGCGGCACAAAAATATTACTCTTGTGTACTTGTATCCGTGTGTACCACATCAGAGGCTTGAAAAGCGTTGTCGAGCCAAGTCTTTCACTGCTTACACAAAGCCATATTCCTCCTTTTATATGCGTCTCCCGCATTTTTAGATAATTTTTTAGAATTAATGACTTTATTCCCATTTATTTTCAACCAGAAAATTTTAAACGACTTCATCATGTTAAAAGCCTGGAAAGCCCGAGTTTTTGCTTATTGGGCCAAACTCGGTGAAAGGGACTTTCTCGCACTGTAGCACGCCAACTGATTGGACGTTTGAGCTATTTGTTTGAGAGCATTCAACTTACAAGTCCATTGAATTTCATCAAAAATAGCATTCTGGTGTAAGTCGCTTGTCCCCATTTTTTCCGTGGTTGATTTTTCAGACACCCTGTAGTTAGTCAAAAGTTCAAGGCCCGCTAATCGTAACACCGTAACAGTCTTTTCCCAGTGTGTCCATGTGTGATAGTTGTGTTCATGTGTGATGGTTTTGTTTTTATAGTGTATTTTGGGTGTGAACTTGACGTATTCGTTGCAGGGAACTTTAAGATTGGCCGCCGGTGGGAGTGAGAGTAAGAGTGGGTTGGAGTTTGCGGCGCAGTATACATGTAATTTTATAGACAATCTGACTTTTGTGCAATTGGCGCACCGGCAAGTGAGGCAGATTTTCAATGGTTTCATGGAACACAGTTCACATCATCCGATACCTTTTATATCTCTAAAAACCCACAAATGTGTCAGCGGGTCACTAACGATGCATGAATGTGGTTCAAAATACAGCCTGCGTTGAAACAAGAATAGAAATAAAACATGAATGATGTCCAACTTTAATTACACAAAGAAAACGTTTGAAAAAAACACACTTTTTTTGAAATACAATTTGTGCACACGCCACATTACTTACAAATAATGCGGCATTAGTCAGGTCACGTCAGTAAAGCGGGGATTACTCATGATTTCCGTCCGTCTTACTCAGGTGCTCAAAAAGAAAACCCCACAATTACCTTTAACCCGTCAACAGAACGCGTGCGCTTGCAAATTTTTTTTATTTGTACCGAACGGTTCCAACAAAAGTGTGCGTGTGTTTCATTTTTGTTTTGTGGTTATTAGCGCTGCTGCGGCGTTGGTCAACGGTTGGTGATTGCGTTTGCGAAAGTTCTTGAATCGAAATCGCTTCAGTTCGTCGATCATCAGCGGGAAACACCGCGCCGCCACCTGCATCCACGCCGCTTGCATCGTGGGACTCCTGCAACGCTTGTTAGTCGAGTTAGATGGCTACTGTACTATTCAGTGTACGGTGCGGCCGATTAAACTTGGCAGCTTTTTTCAGGGTGCACGGAGCGCGCGAAATTTGAATGATCGAAAAAATACCTTCAGAAATACCCAATTGTGTGTTAACTTTGACGTGTTTCTTACAATTAGTTAGTTATTTCGGCTAGTTAGTTAGTTAGTTAGTTAGTTAGTTAGTTAGTTAGTTAGTTAGTTAGTTAGTTAGTTAGTTAGTTAGTTAGTTAGTTAGTTAGTTAGTTAGTTAGTTAGTTAGTTAGTTAGTTAGTTAGTTAGTTAGTTAGTTAGTTAGTTAGTTAGTTAGTTAGTTAGTTAGTTAGTTAGTTAGTTAGTTAGTTAGTTAGTTGATTCTTTGTCCATTGCACACCCGCTTGGCAAATAAATTGGCATTTTTGAGAATTGGAAATCTTTGTCTGGAACTAATCTCGCCTTGATTGAGAAAACAAGGACTGCTTTATTTATTCGGCCATACCGTACAATGTACAATGTTTTAGCCCATTTTTGACAAACTACATGACACATACCGTATGCGTATTTGCATGTGAAAGAACTTGGCGTGTTTTTTAAAACGTCCAAATGTCCAAACATGGGTTTGATTCAATAATGTCTGCAAGACGGTCTTCCAAGGTCATTTCAGATTATTCTAAATCCTTCCTTTATGTATTGAGAACGGTTGCTTGTGATGTTGCGGTTGCACAGTCCACAATTAGAAAACGCACACGTGTAGTTCGACCAGCCAGTGTGTTTGCTTGCGTGTGGTGAACACACGAATCTGCCGCGAAAGCAGTGAACACGTGAGAGAAAAAAACTTAGGGCGCATTCATGTTGCAGTATTTAGTGACCGCACAGCTATAGATACTAATGATCACTAAATGATGTTTCATGAATGCGCCTTTAGCGTACTTCGCGTCGGCCGGATAGCGCCCGTACTCGGCATGTCGCAGGCGCATGTGATTGCGCACGTGTGCCGACTCTGAGCTGCTGTACGCGCAGTGCGTGCATTGGAACTGTTTCAGCGGGTAGTGGCGTTTCGCGTGATTCAGCAGCGCCGACAGCGGCTTGTTCGGATTCACGATCTTCCAGCAGTGCTGACAGCGGCGTAGCTCGATCGGTTGACCCGTGCCACCGGCACCGGTCGCAATAATTCCAGACGCGCCGGCTACATTTACTCCTGCGCTTTTGTGCGATTCGTTCGCAGCTTTTTCTGCCGATGATTTGTCAGAGAGGTCGAACAGAGTGCCTGGAAGAGAACGAATAATGACGAACATTGCAAAAAAAACACAGAACCGCTCAGTCTCCCGCTTCTTAATTGAAGGTATCTGAGAATTTTTGACGTTTCCTGTTGAGACTATTGTATTGTTGTACCCGAAGTCGACGTCTGACACTGTGCGGTCGTTGGTTGACTGGGGGTCGGCACGAAACTTTCGCAGATGGCAGCTGACGACGAAGACTGTTGGAGCAACGATGACAGTGGTGTTGACAGTTGGCTGCTGACAGCGCCGAACGGCTGATTGGTTGGCGATTGCTGTTGCTGCTGTTGAACAACGTCTGCAAGAGGCGCAGCCAGCACTGTCGCGTTTCTATCGACCATCGGCAAGCTGGACGTCAGCATCAATTGGTTCAACCAATCGTAGTAGTTCAGTGTGAGTTGAGATGGATGAAATGAGTTGAAGTTGAAGCCGCTGCTTTCACCTGAATCAATCATTCAATCGGTCCATCAGTGAATCAGTCAATACAATCAAGAACTCAATCAATCAATCAATCAATCAGTCAATTAATCAATCAATCAATCAGTCAACCAATCAATCAATCAAGCAATCAATCAGTCAATCAACCAATCAATCAATTTTACCATCATCCACCCATCCATCCATCCATCCATCCATCCATCCATCCATTCATTCATTCATTCTTCCATTCAATCATCCACTTGTTTCATTATCATAAAGCGTTTACCTGATGCTGGCTGATTCGTCAGGGCTTGCTGCATCCAACCTGTGACCGCGCCGCTAATTAGATATTCGGTTGATTGTTGCTGTTGGTGGTGATTATGACGATGACGTTGGTGTGCTGCTGCTGTTGCTAATCGATCGACGTCGAAAATTGGTAGCAAATCAGTGATGCCGACTGCATCGGTAGTGCCCGTGCCAAGCATCATAAAGGTCACGGGAGTGTCTGAGTTCGGTCGCGCCGTGTTCGATCACTGTCCCTGAATCTCATGGTAAGATACAAAATGATACGCACCGCAAACATTGTACGTTGATTTTTTTTTGAAAAAACTAGCAGCAGCGCGCTTGTGTTGGTCATACATTGTATGCGTGCGTGTTTTTTTTTTTCACCGTACAGCATTACTTTTTGTTAAATAGCATATAATCTTCGAAGAAAAGAAGAACACCCCCGGTGATGGAGAAGAAAAACAGAGTCACAATGACGGGTAAAAATTTTGATTCCACAACGAGCGTGAATGCACAACGCAACAGGAAGCACACAAAAACCTGTGTTCCAAAAAACAAGTTCGCGCTTTATTTTGCAATTGAGACTTCACGTTTTGCGAAGCTTCGTAAAGTATACCTGAACTTGACAGTTGTTCGCGCAGCAAATGCCACACAGAAAATAGAAATGCATGTGATCGTGATATCAGCTTGTTCGAGAAGCATTCGAATAAACGGAGAAATTCACGTTTATGTTTTGCTCAAGACTGACCGCTGTAGGCTTGAGGAAAACAGTGAACACATTTGCTGGGCGCCACAGCGAACTGTGTAAATGCAATTATGAAACTTATGCTGTTATGAAAACAAGAATTATTGCAAAACAGCAGTCTAACGCAAAGAACTGACATGGACCATGTGGTGTGACATATTATTGAATGTTGTTTTTTTCTGCAGATCGATTGGCAGAAAAGCGAAAATCCCTCAGTAGCATAATAAGAATAATTAATTAGATTAGGTATATACGTGTTACTATTCAATCGAACCGACACCTTACATAGTACATATTGTATAGTAGTGCGACTTCGGCGAACGGTAAAACTGACTTTATTTTGGCATAACTTACAGCAGTCGAACTCTAAATTATAGGGAACCAGCTGATTGGTTGGTGGTCACGTGATGCAGTGCTTTCAGTGCAGGCATTGCTGTGGGAGCGGAGCGGTGTTTGGTTCATCGTTTGTTCACCAACGAATCAGCTGATTCCCTATAATTTATAGTTTGACTGTAGAGGCAGCCCGTGAGTCCATCGAGCAAGATCCGGCGGTCCAAAACTCAAACTTCTTCCATGAACATAATATCGTGGGCAATTGTTAGAGATACGAAAAAGAAGTACCGTAAATTCTTGCATATAAGGCTCCTTATATAAATTTGAAGATCAAAAATTTCTGAAAAAAGTGGAATTTCGTGTGACAACTTTATAAATGGGAGGAGGTTGTATAAAGCGAACATTAGGAATTCCGGTCCTTATAAACGGGGTAGGATTCGTCCAAGTCAAATTTTGAATTTTTTTTGGTTTCCCGCCGTGTGACACTACGTCCACTTTTGGGTGGGGTCTTATAAGTGGGAGGAACCTTATATGCAAGACTTTACGGTACATAAGCTTTGCGAAATTTGAGCTCAGCCATGGTGCACTGCACACGGTTCTCGAAGGAGAGATGGGTGACAAAAACCCGTTTTCGATGCTATCACAAAAATAAACGCAATCACTGGTGCGGGTGCGGCCCAATTCACGCTATAGCATCATATATATGTGCATAAGCTTACAAAAATAACAAATTTGAAAGAAAAAGTGCCAAACTTTTATTTTTCAGAAAATTTAACCATCGTTTTTCTTGTTTTTAATGCCAACAACTATTTCGCTTGCTGGACTTTTTCCGTCTTACAAACTCCGCATTTTAAAAACACACTGAAGGCATTCCGTACGCCACACTTAAATTTTTTGTGCAGGGTTAGGAAAAATAGATTTTAGGTCCTGAAATAAGCTACCCGAAAATAGTCAAAATTTCAAGTTTTGACAAATGAAACTAGGTAGACGCAAAAAACTGAAAATGTTTTTGTATTGTCTAAATACAATGATAAACATTGTGTTCATGAAAAAAATCAAAAATTTTTAACATCATTATTTGCATGTACATATGTTTTTTACATAAATATTTACATAAACAGCGTGACCCGTACTAGGGTTGCCGCGAGACATAGTTCCCTCTGGACGAGACGAGACACGGGACAGAGGGTCACACGAGACAAAACGACACACGAGACAGAGGGTCACGAGATGAGACGCGCTAATACATATTTTCCAACGGTATTTTCGCAGTAAAAATTTTATTTTTCAAAAGTTTCAAACGTTGAAAATTTTTATGCTTAATCGTCTCCGTTGTTACCACAATCCAAAGTCTAACAGCAGCAGTCTTGCAAACCACGGCCTTCACAATGCAACACAGTTTTTTTGAATTAGTGAAAGAATTCTCTCAAAAACCACTGGCTTGGTTCGGCCAGTTAGCGTCAGTGAAAGCTGCTACAAGTCAAAGAACACGAGTGCGTTGAATAATCCAATGAAAGCACCAACTGAATAACGCAATCACAATATTGCAATCTTCCTGAAAGAATGACGAAAAGTCAATTCACCCTTTAAACCCGTTCCTAATCATTTTTCATAAGACCTACCCCAAGTTTTGAAAACTTTTTGTAAATACCCTAATTAATTCACTTTTGTTTGAAATTTTTGATTTGCTCGAACGAGTGAGCTTTGCAATGAAAAACTTTATCAATTATCAATCAATCAATGAAATCATGTTATTTGAAAAAAAGCTGGATTCTGAGAATCAACAGCAGTAGTCAATTCACATTACGGCAAGTTGCAAATGTTTGGCGGCAAGCCATTTGTCCCGCCAAATCCCCCAGGCAAACATCCGGGCCATATGTTACCTGAATGACGATTGGTTATCTATCAGAATCTTATATACCGTATTACCCCCATTAAACCCCCCCCCCCCCACCATTAATCCCCCCAACCAATAAACACCCTCACCCCCACGACAAGTTTCCGAATAATCCCCCCCCCCCACAAATAATCCTTCATGGGGGTTGGATGAATGCAGTGACATTGGTGAAGTTGTGCTACCAAATGGTAATTTCATTAGAAAAGGCTGTTACAGAAGGATATCTCTGTGAAAAGTAGAAGTTTCTGCGACTTTCTTGCCTGCCATGCAAGGTATTTTGGCGCTCTTTACTTTTACGTGGCCCAACGCAAAATGAATGGCCCATCGCAAAATGAATGGCCCATCGCAAAATAAATGGCCCATCGCAAAGTGAGTGGCCCATCGCAAAATGAGTAGGTTCCTAATCCTACCTAATCCTAAACCTAAGCGAAGCCTTTTGGTTAAGGTGAAAATGTTGCTTGCAATGAGTCATTGTAGGTTCCTAATCCTAAACCTAAGCCAAGCCTTTTTGATAAGGTGAAATTGATCATTTTCACCTTATCAAAAAGGCTTGGCTTAGGATTAGGTTTAGGAACCTACGACTCATTGCAAGCAACATTTTTCACCTTATCCAAAAGGCTTGGCTTTGGATTTCGAACCTACAACGACCCATCCCATTGCAAGCAACCTCAGATCAAAAATCATTTTTAAGAATGTATACAAATCGTTGGGCTATTCATTTTGTGTTGGGCCACTTATTTTGTGTAGGGCCATTCATTTTGCGATGGGCCATTCATTTTGTCTTGGGCCACGCATTAGTAAAGAGCGCCGGTAGTTTCCCCATTTTTCAACAAACCCCCACCCCTAGAATTTGTTTGTAAATAACCCCCCCCCCCAATAATCCCCCCACCAACAAACCCCACCCCTAAAAGTCGCTGACGTATTAATATCCCCCAGGGGGGTTTATTGGAGGTAATACGGTACGTAATGTATGTTATGATAAATCAACCAATTTGTATGGTTCTCTCAACCAAACCAATCAACCAGGTTCTCTGCATTTCGGCCTGGCTAAAACAATTAGTACTGCTAATAGTTATTGAATGTGATTTCAAGAAGAAGCTTACAGCAGATAAAAAGTAATTACCTCCCTGCGGCCAAACAAACAACTAGCACTTGGCATTTTGAAAATTAATCGATTAGCACTTTTTCTGGTGGATTACCTTCTACAGGAGATCCATATTGTCAGGTGGAAATATTGGCAGACGAGTGTTCATACCGAGAAAAACAATGCTGATATTCTATCAGATTGTTGCTTCTGAGTATGCTTGCAAAAACGTTTTGCGGCAAAAGAATCACAGAGAATTTTCGCAAAAGGGACAAAAAGATGTTACAAACGGATTACAGATACAGTATGGCCGAATAAATGAGGCAGTTCATCAAGGCGGGATCAGCCGCAGACTAGGAGTTGTCTTTTTCAAAAACCCGAGCCCACACGTGTGCAAAGGGGAGAAAAAAAAGCGCGGATAATCCATTAGTTAAAAAAACGCGTCAAATTTGGCACACAATTCAGTTTCTGAACGTCTTTTTTCTTTCATTCAAAATTCGCGCGCTCCTTGCACCCTGAAAAAAGCTGCCATGTTTAACCGGCCAATGTCAGTTGTCACATATAAACGCACCATGTGAATGTTCATGTGTGTATATAGCACGTTCCACAATATTACAGTAGACCGAAATACACATGAAAAGAGTTTATTCGGATACCTTTTCATATCCATTATCATAATCCACATCACGACTGCTGCCACAAGTGCATAATACTCGTTTGACACCGAAATATTCGCCATTCGTTTCGGATATATGTCTGTCTCGCTTTGCGCAGTGTGCACGCATCAGTGATTTCCTAAAAACAATGAACAAATGCAGCTTTGGTGCTCGTTATGCTTTTTTTGTAACCAACAAAAAAAACTTTTTATAGCACACACACTTCATGCAGAGTCTGCTTGTGTAACTGTAATGTGCTACCGTATTAGAGTTGGGTCCTGACGAGTAGGTGTCCGAAAAAAGACTATGCACGCGTTTGGAGCATGCGTATCAAAAAGGATAATCAGAGGCTGTTTCTAGCACATTGGTTTTAGCACAATTTTTTTTCACGCACCAAAAAAGTATTCAGGAAGATGGTGGCTTTTTGGAGCTGTAACAGTAGTTAACTAATTAGCCTGCATTTGGCCAGTTTTTCTACTTATACAGCACAGTTCACAGGCAGTTACGCAGGTGATAATCCAGGCAAAAAGCAGGCCGCAGCGCGACCGACCAGGTATAACCAGGTGAAGTCGCCTGCGACATGTGTTGTGCGCTTGTCATGAAATCAGTCTAGCGTTAAGTGAATTGTCAATTTTAATGCAGCCCAGTCGGAACCGTCAGGTAATAAGCTATTTTTATATAATTCCACAATTCTGTGTTCGGCAATGAGTGTTCGGCTTACCATGTAACAAATATCAGATACTTTTATTAGCGGGATTGTAGGTCTGAACAAAATTGCTGTCATTGGTGGAACAAAAGGGAACATAAAGCGGACCAAAAACGTGCGTGCGGGCGTGCGTGTGTGTGTGTGTGCGTGTGTGTGCGTGTGTGCCTGTGTGCGTGTGTGCGTGTGTGCGTGTGTGCGTGCGTGCGTGCGTGCTTGCGTGCGTGCGTGCGTGTGTGTGTGCGTGCGTGCGTGCGTGTGTGTGTGCGTGCGTGCGTGCGTGCGTGCGTGCGTGCGTGCGTGCATGCGTGCGTGCGTGCGTGCGTGCGTAGGTATTCTACACCAAGCCACGTCAGGAACCTGAGTTTTTTGAAAAAAATTGTTTTGCCGTGATTTTATACTTTGTGTCGTCATTTTTGGATTCATCACAGATTACGAGAAATCACCACAGGTGGTTTGCAATTGCTCGTGCTAGAGATTGCTGGAATCAAACGGGCCGCAATTGAACCCACGCCGCAGTAACGCTTTACAACCCTCGATTTTTTTTGTTTAAACTGAATTTCAACATGCCGTGATTTCAAACTAAACTGAAAAGGACAACTGAAAAATACAGGGTGTCCCAAAAAAAACATAACAAAAGTAAATGGCTCGTGCGGCCGACTGGTTGCACGTGAAGCCGTGAAATTTGAAACACTTTTAGAAAAAAGGAACACATTTTGTGTGTCCAAATTTTATCCCGAAATTCCATTTTTTCAATAATATTTTAGCAGAAATGCGTAAAAACTCAAAAATCACCTAACTTCAGCATTTTGACTCAGGATAATCATCGTTGTCGTCATCGAGATTCACATATGACAGTGGCGCAAGTTCATCTTTAGCTTCGTCTTTACTGATCTCATCAGATTTTCCTTCTCGACCCTTTAGTTTCACTTTTTTCAGCAGCCCAATGTCTTTTTCATTGTTCTCAATGATTGCCGACATTCGATGTTCGAAATTGATGAGCAATTCTGGTGCAGCGCCCGATCATCGATGATTTCTTGCACACCGCTGCGAATTTTGCTCTTCAAATCGTCGACACTAATGGGCGCCTAACGGTACACAATTTCCGTCAGGTGCCCCATAAACCAATAAGTCAAGAGGAAATTCAAACAAGTGCGCGAGTGGCTGTCGGCGTCGTTCGGTGACCGCTGGATAGGCCGCGCCGCAGGGTCAGAATTGAATGGCCCGAGAGGAGTCCGGACATGAAGCCTTTGACTTCTGCGTTTGGGGGCATCTGACGGATAATGCGGGACATTTTCGGCGCCCACCACTGCAGCGGTGTGAGAAAAAAATCATCGATGATCGGGCGCTGCACCAGAAAGTGATCGTCAGTTTCAAACATCGAATGTCGTCGTTCATTGAGAACAATGGAAAACACATTGAGCAGCCGAGAAACATGAAACTGAACGACTGTGAGCATGAACATGATGACATCAGTAAAGTTGAAGCTGACGATGAGCATGTGCCACTGCCAGATGAGATTCTCGATGACGACAATGATGTTTATCTTCGGTCAAAAAACTGAATTTAGGTGATTTTTGAGCTTTTACGTATTTCTGCTGAAATGTTATTGAAAAAGTGGAATTTCGGGATAAAATTTGGACACACAAAATGTGTTCCTTTTTTCTGAAAGTGTTTCACATTTCACGGCTTCACGTGCAACAGTCGGCCGCACGAGCCATTTACTTTTGTTATGTTTTTTTGGGACACCCTGTACTTTAAAAAAAGCTTTTTTACGTTTTTCAGCAAAACTAACGCATCACAAAAGTATAACTCTTTTGTAATTGAATACGTTGTCATATACCGTATTACCCCCAATAAACCCCCATGGGGATTAATACGTCAGCGACTTTTAGGGGTGGGGGTTTATTGGTGGGGGGGGGGGATTATTGGTGGGGGGGGGGGGTTTATTTACAAAAAATTCTAGGGGTGGGGGTTTGTTGAAAAATGGCAAAAATACATTGCATGGCAGGCAAGAAAGTCGCAGAAACTTCTACTCTACATAGAAATTTCCTTTTATAACAGCCTTTTGTAATGAAATTACTATTAACTCACTCATTTGGGGCCTTTGGTAGCACAATTTCATCATTTTCACTGCAACCAGCCACTGAATTCGCTTGGTATGTGTTTCAAACAGGTTTCTAATAAACCCCCATGGGGGATTATTTGTGGGGGGGGATTATTCGGAAACTGGTCGGGGGGGGGGGTGGGGGTTTATTGGTGGGGGGGGGATTAATGGTGGGGGGGGGGTTTAATGGGGGTAATACGGTATCAGAGAATTGAATACAGTTGTCAAGTTTTTCACTGCTTACGTCACAAACCCACATTCTACACTATCAATATTTAAGTTCTGCGACTAAGTGGGCTTGCAGACATGAAGGGAAACTAATTTCCATCTTCATGTTGCAATTCAAAATCGCCTAGGTGACTCGGTCCTATTTAGGGGACTCGGATCACTTTGACAAACTTTGAACTCCCGCATCATGCATGAAACTGTTTGCCTATCTATGCCGAGACAATTGTATGCGTCTTCCGCGTTTTTAGATGGTAAATCTTTTGTTAGATATCTTATTTCACATGAAACGCCCGATTCTCGCCAACATTTCAGAATCCACTGAAGCTGCAACTTGATCGAATATTGCTCGCCTGTAATCGCATCATTCGAAACACGAGCAACTGGCGTGCGCACGAGGCCTACCTTCAGGGCATCGGCGTTCTCGTGGACTGCCTGCCAGAGGACGACATCCACGCCACGTTCGTCCCACTGCTGAAGGAGGAAAGCCTGACAGCGGTTGGTGTTTCGCGCTGATGTTTCAGCCGGACATAACATCCGTCTGCGCTGGTCATCATCGTTTTTGGATTGGGCTGTGCAGCCCGGGCCTTGTCGTGCTGACGAGCCCGCGGGCCCCCGCGGTATATACGCAAGAAACAGTGTGCTTGCACGGTGTAGTTTGCATACAATACGGCCGAAGAAAAAGGCAGGCAGTCCTTGTATTCTCCATCAAGGCCGGACAGTAGTCGCAGAGAAGGAGTTGTCTTTCTAAAGAACGCCCAATCGTGTGTACTGTGTCTGTGTGCAAGGGTGAAAGAATGAACAGAACAAGCACAAACTATCAATTGGTTTAAAAACACGTCAAATTTTACACACAGTTGGGTTTCTGAATATCTTTTTTCTCTCATCCAAATTTTGCGCGCTCCTTGTACCCTGAAAAACCTACCTTGATACAGAGTGTCTGAAAAAAGCTAAAATGGGCAAAATTCGAGTTTGGTTCGATAATTTTTAAGTCGGAAATATTGAGCATTATTTTTGGACAATGTTTTCGGACCTTTATTTCGAAACGGTTATTACCACCGCTATTTGGCGCCTTTTGTGAGTTTTGTATTACCAATGAAATTCGATATTGCATTTTGTTCAAATCTATTAATGGGTGACAAAGAGCGTCAAACGCCTCACAATGCCACAAGCGGTACACGACTGCATATTTTTCACATATTTTCACATATTTTTCACAAATTTTTCACATATTTTCACATATTTTTCACATATTTTTCACATATTTTTCACATATTTTTGACATATTTTTCACATATTTTTCACATATTTTTCACATATTTTTGCAGCGCGCGATTCCGTGCCGCCTGGCTGCGGTGAGCGGTCTGCTGCGCATCGTCCGCAGCACTGCCAGTGGCTACAGGCAACGCGCCGTGGTTGACTTCTTCACTGAAGGTGCGCTTCCTTGGTTGTTTCTTGTTTTCGTTCAATAATTTTCGTGCGACTTTTCCAAAAACATGTTCTGTCACACAAAAAAAACTTCCTACGTGATTCCCACATGCTGTTCTCACGCTAAAGTTATTTTTTTCTCGCTATTTTTCGGTCTTTCAAAAAAATGCTGCGCTAAAAATTCGATAATGTTTGCTTGTGGGATTTAGGCTTTTTGCAGTTTTGTTTTACAGTATATACATATTGTTTTACAGCAGTCATGAAACACCCGAGCTGCCACAAGCGAATGCTCTATTTGGATGCGGTCGCGATCGCGAGAGACGTTTTCTCGGGTGACTTCTTCAAGGAGCACTTTCTCACGCATGCGCTCGAGTTGGCGGCCGACAAAGTCGCCAATGTCAGGTAGGTTGGCAAACAGAAAAAACGTTTATTGGCGACGCATCGGTTGCATTTTATTCGTATTCGCACGCACGTGTTACGGTTGAATGAAGCGCAATGGGACTGTTTGACATTCAAAGAAGATCAAGTGTGGCTTCCAGCGCGGGGGATTGTTCTTCTTCTGTTTTTGGATAGAAAGGCGACCAAAAAAGGGAGATGACGACTGATGAGGAAAGATGAGCCTCGGTGTTTACGTTGTCTCAGGCACTAATGCGGAAAACCAGGGGCGTGGGTTCGAGTCCCACTTAAGGTTTCAAAAAAAATTCCGATAATGCCCGCATCTCTTTGCAAAAAATAGAAGATCAGTTGCAAGGTGACAATTTGAACTGTATATGACATTATTGACAACATTTCGTTGTGAAAAGTAAACTGTTCCGATCCGGCCGAATATATAACCAAAGCCTCCTCCATTGAAGCGATCTTGCTATTGGACACCAGATACATTCATTGGCTGCCTCTAATTGTTGCACCTTGCAACGCAAAAATTCAGAATTCGTCTTCGACGTTTACTGCCAAAGTTGAAAGAGTCGCTGACGTTGCCGAACGATGCAGCGTTGCTCGCAAAGCTGGAAGGCGTCATAAAATGGCATCTGGCACTTGAGGACTCCGCCTACGGCAAACAGTCCGTGCAAGAGGTGCGTGTTCTGTGTGATATTTGAAATGGCTTTCTGCATTCTATGTCAAACCAATTTTTTTTGCATTCGCCGCCCACAACATATCACATGATATACCAATGGATGGACTTTGTAGAACCGCTGTATTAATCTTTGATTAAATCGAGCATTTTATTTTGTTTCACGTAGTAGTTCAGTTCAATAGTTTCGCGTACGCTTTTGTGCGTGTTTGACTGTGGATGCTTGTTAGCGCAGGACAGCGTAGAGCCGCTTTTGCTGGCAAATGACCGCCGCTTTAACTCCGTATTTCTTGTGAATTCCGTTTCAGAATCAAGCGACAGATGAAAACGAAGAGAAACTCCAGTGCGAGAATCTAAACGACAATGGAAATGTTGACACCAATGTAATTTTTGCGTCAAGCAGCCTGTTTCACATTATCCCTATGAATGGTTTTTTGGCTCCATTCCTTCCGACCAAAACTAAAACGCGTGAATCCCGGGCGTCCTAACTAAAGAATGTCATGATTTTAAGTGTGCACAGCGTCAACTCTATTTTGTATTGCAAAAAAATTATTTTTGCAAAAACTTGCCATTGTATGACTGATGTTTTCTAAAAGTACACTTCACAGTCGAACTCTGAAGGAGCATTCATGAAGCAGTATTTAGTGACCGCGTAGCTATGTTTTAACATAGCTATGCGTCACTAAATACTGCTTCATGAATGTCGCTTAAGTTGGATTATCTAAAAATGCGGGAGACGCATATAAAAGGAGGAATATGGCCTTGTGTAAGCAGTGAAAGACTTGGCTCGACAACCTTTTCAAGTCTCTGATGTGGTACACACGGATACAAGTACATAAGAGTCATATTTTTGCGCCGCGTTTGTTGTTTACAAGCTTGTTGAAAAGCGTAAAAATTTTGAAGTTATCTAGATATTTTTCAATTGTCCTCTTCAGTTTAGTCTAAAATCACATCATGTGCGAAATTCTGAACAGCATGGCCGAATAAATGAGGCAGTCCGTCAAGGCGGGATTAGTCGCTGACTAGGAGTTGTCTTTTTCAAAAATGCCAACATAATTTCCAATCATGTGTGCAAGGGAGAAAGAATAAACAGAATAATACGGATAATCCATTAGCTTAAAAAACGCGTCAAATTTGGCATACAATTTGGTTTCTGAACTTCTTTCTCTTTTATTCAAAATTCGCGCGCTCCTTGCACCCTGAAAAAAGCTGCCATGTTTAATCGGCTATACTGTAAATTCTGTGCAAAAAACAGAAACATCAGAGATTGCAAAACATTGCTGCATGTAGCTTTATCGTTGTTGCTAACGTACGCACCGCTGTGCATACAGCAGCACCAGTGCAAAAAGTGTTGTCTTCCGTTGATTTTCACCCTTTTTACCAAACTCTTGTGCCAGGATAAACCGGTGAGTCATTGCCACAGAAGGAGACCTTGCGTTCCCAATGCCTCTGCGATACACTTTGTGCAAACCAGTGTCAGCGATCTAAAGTCTGATCGTCATTTTAGTGGTTTTAGAGGTCGCTAAATGCTAGAAAAAGGCAAATGTGAAAGTTTCATTTGTCTACAATGTACGAGGGTTGCCACTTGCAATCTAAATAAAAAATAAACGGCGCAAAAATATGACTCTTATGTACTTGTATCCGTGTGTACCACATCAGAGACTTGAAAAGGTTGTCGAGCCAAGTCTTTCACTGCTTACACAAGGCCATATTCCTCCTTTTATATGCGTCTCCCGCATTTTTAGATAATATTCTGACTTTTACATAAGCCCCGAAGGTCGGACCAAAATCACAATACGTTGGGCACACAACTCAGGTTTTTCATTTTTCGTTTTTAGGCCAATTTCGTCTATGCTATTTCTACGGCCGATTCGCCCAAAATCGTCACGATTCAGTACCTAGAAATTGCTCACATAAGAAAACTGACCCAAAAGCCGTGATCGGCGCAATGAATTACCATAGAAAACACCGACTTCTTGTTTTTCATTTCTGGACCGGTTTCACTAAATTCCACGGCCGATTCGCCCGAAATCGTCACGATTCGGTATCTAGAGTTGCTCACATGAAAAAACTATCACAAAATCCGTGATCAGTGTATTTAATAACCATGGAAAACACCGTTTTTTTTTGTTTTTCATTTCTGGACCAATTTCGCCAATTTCCACGGCCGATTCGCCCGAAATCGTCACGATTCAGTATCTAGAGTTGCTCACATAAAAAAACTAACACAAAATCCGTGATCAGCGCATTGAATTACCCTGGAAAACATCCTTTTCTTATTTTTCGTTTCTGGGCCGATTTCGCCAATTTCCACGGCCGATTCGCCCGAAATCGTCACGATTCAGTATCTAGAGTTGCTCACGTAAGAAAACTAACCCAAAATCCGTAATCAGCGCATTGAATTACCCTGGAAAACACCCTTTTCTTGTTTTTCGTTTCTGGACCGATTTCGCCAATTTCGACGGCCGATTCGCCCGAAATCGTCACGATTCGGTATCTAGAGTTGCTCACGTAAGAAAACTAACCCAAAATCCGTGATCAGCGCATTGAATTACCCTGGAAAACAATCTTTTCTTGTTTTTCGTTTCTGGACCGATTTCGCCAATTTCGACGGCCGATTCGCCCGAAATCGTCACGATTCAGCATCTAGAGTTGCTCACGTAAGAAAACTAACCCAAAATCCGTAATCAGCGCATTGAATTACCCTGGAAAACACCCTTTTCTTGTTTTTCGTTTCTGGACCGATTTCGCCAATTTCGACGGCCGATTCGCCCGAAATCGTCACGATTCGGTATCTAGAGTTGCTCACGTAAGAAAACTAACCCAAAATCCGTGATCAGCGCATTGAATTACCCTGGAAAACAATCTTTTCTTGTTTTTCGTTTCTGGACCGATTTCGCCAATTTCGACGGCCGATTCGCCCGAAATCGTCACGATTCAGCATCTAGAGTTGCTCACGTAAGAAAACTAACCCAAAATCCGTGATCAGCGCATTGAATTACTACGGACTAGACTTTTTTCCTACTATTTTTCGCAGCTCAGACAAAATTTGTAAGAGTGAAAAACTGATACCCAGTCAAAATGCTACGAACTTTCAAAGAATGCACAATTTTGACTCAAAAAAGTGCCCGGGCAAAAAAAATAACTAAATTTTCAAAAAATACGGATGAAATTACCCTAGGAAACATTTTTGTTCAACTGTGAAAGTGTCCCAGCTAAAAATTGAAAGGGCGAACACTTAAAACCAGGTGAAAACCCTCCGAACAATTAAAAATGCCCAATTTTTACCCAAAAACAGGGTCGGGGTAAAAAATTAACTCAATTTTCAAAATCTCCGGGTGGAATTACCCCAGGGAACATTTTTGTTCGACTGTGAAAGTGTCGCAGGCAAAAATTGAAAGGGCGAACACATGTTGATTACATACCTGAAAAAAAAAAAGGACAAAGGGAAAGAAGTAACACTGTTTTCAGAATAGGTTTTTCGTGTCTACAGCGTATGAAAAGTAGTCGGATAAAAAATTTTTCGCGGCTCCAAGCACAACTTTGGGTGTTCGTTTCGTGTGCACGGAACCAAGTTTGTGGCTTATACTATGCTCGCAGGACGCAGCGAGCAAATTTGAAAAAAGCGCGCGAGGGGATAACGGCTCATATTATGCGTGATGCGCTCTCCGCTCGCTACGCTCGCTCGCGCATCCGCATGA
>JASANC010005479.1:0-33318 GCA_030248135.1 Theristus sp. LFF4_11
TCACGTTTGCAACACGAGCGATCAGTTCCAATTCTTCGGGGCCCATTTCATTGCTGTTTGCGTTGACACAGTCGGGTGACGTGCATTTTGTGCCTGTCGATCTCACATTGAAACGGTAAATGCGCCATTTGCAGTTTTCATTTGTTTGAAATGTTGCAGCACAACACAGTGGTTGCGTTTTGCGATGGCTTTGTTTTCCGGTTATTTTTTACCGCACTCAACTGTGAATCATACATGTGATTGTCCAAGTCAAGTTTTGATTTTGAATGCAACTGTTTCTATACATTGTACGGTGGTGTTTTAGTTGGTACCAGCCAGTCGGCCCACTGGCTATGTATCCCGCTGATGGCTTGGACGAGTACAACGCAAGTGATGCGCTCTCGATCCATTGCTTACAAGCTGCCCCACTGCCTGTGCTCGTGATCGCAACGCACAACAGTCTGCTCTATCACTGTATTTTGTTGCCGCAAAATGAGGTTACATTGTGGCTGAGTTATTTTTATCGTTCTGACAAATTGGATCCATTCGGTTTGGTGCCCTTACAAATTCGATCTGTTCCATTGTTATTTATTGAAAACCTTCAGAGCACTGTGGAGTCACTGAGCTATACGGTGCACATACATGAGACCATCCGGCTGCCGAACACGCCCGGGCAATTCGACGCAAACCAAGGTCGCCTTCAAATCATGCCTGGTTGGTTTTTCCACTCTCTCGGGGTCGTTGTATGATTTTGAGTGATGAATCAAGCAACTAGCGCTGACACTGCTGCTTTGCTTTATCAGATGCGTTGCTGAGCTTCCGTTACATCTGCGCTCACGCTGGTGGTGTGCACCTGCTGGAGTTGCCGTGGCTGCTGGATGCCGCTAATGAACTGCTTACGGTAGAGCGAACGAACATTTTACGTGGCTGAATATTTCCAACCGTCGACACAAGCCACTCCCAGTGGCAAACTTCCAGCAGCCTGTGCCCTGCTTTTTCATGCTCGTGCCGAGCGCGCGTGCTGCCGGGTGCGTGCGGTGCGTGCTGCTGTGCAGCAGTGTGCTCTGTATCGTGAACGCCTCGCTGCTGAGCCGTCGTTGCTTTCGATTGACCTGAATGGACGTCTGTCCTTGTCTGCTTTGCCGTTAGTTGTCAATAAGTGCTGAACAAATGGTCACTTTTGCGACGCTGCTTTCAAAACTGATGGTCATGATTCCAGGTGTCATTACGGCAGCTTGTGAATGATAGATCATTTGAATGTTTGTTTTTTGTCACATTGTGCACATTTATTGTGATCGTGTGTGTTTTGGTTGCACAGCTGTGACAGCGGACCGAGCGATTCATCGCGACACCCTCCACTGGGGCACGTTCACGAGCGTGCAACGTTCGATGGTGATGTGCAACAGAATGACGTGTTGTTGCAAGTGCAGCAAGCGTTGCAACTGCCAGCAGACGTCTGCAGCGCACGCGAACTGCTCACTGTGACTGCAGACATGCGTGCCACGCAGTTGGTGCCACGGCTGCAACAGGCACGCACGCTGCTCGCTCACAGCTTTGTGCCAGTGCAGCTGCTGCTCGAGCGCAGGTGTGCATGATCGGCTTGTTCAGTCGAGAGGGAAACCTTGCAAGTAGAAAAAAGTTGCTGCTTGAAACTCGCAAAATACGAACATGTGGTTGTGTTTGTTGACAGCCATCAGCAACTGGAGTGCACAGGGCAGCAACAATGGGACTCGTTGCAAGACATACAACAGCAACGGGAAGCAACACGGGAGCACCTGGACACGCACATGCACAGACTGGCCACTGCTGTGGACAGACAGAATGCGTTCGCGACACGACTCGCAATTGTGAGATTCGAATGCGTTGGCAAAGGCGATTCTTTATGTTACGATTCTGAGTTGCATGGTTGCTGACGAATGCAGTACTGTTTTGCAGATCAACGAACGATTGTCGTCATTGTGGTTGGTGCCTGCGGTTGCATCTGACGCAGACCTCCAATTGCAAGCCAAGTACGACACATTACGCACTCAGCTGAACGCGCTTGCACAGCGAATTCAGACGGTTTGCCTTTCAGAGAATTGTGTTGCTTCATGTGTCCTCAACGTTCAGTCATGGTTGTATCCTTCAGTTGAAACAGATGACGCGCCAGTATCGCAACATTCAAACGATGCAGAACGTGCACGGACAACGACGACACGGCCATGTGCGGCGTGCGCCATCCACGCCGCAGCAGATACTCATGCGCAGAAAGTAGCGTCAGAGTTTCTAAATTAAAAAAAAACAATTGTTTTTTTTTGTATTTCATTTTTTTTTCAGTCAAGCTCAAATGGAATCTCTTGTTGACGGCATGCGTCGATTGTACCAACAGACGGTCGCTGCCACCAACTGAAGCAACTCAAACGCATGATATTGGCCACTGAAAAAATACACTTTTTTTAATTTTTGAATCATCTGATGTGATTTTTTAGGAAGAAACTATTCTTGTTATTTATGTAGTCAGGAGACCATCAGACCAAACCAAAGGATCAGTGATTCGATGGCCTGTTTGCTTCCTAGCTACCTTACTTTCAGTGTTGAAACCTATCACAAGGTAGCAAACTATCAATCTTCTAACTATAACACCTTACGTAGAGATAATCTAGTTTTGTTCACGGGTTTCCAATGGCAAAAAAATCACTCCTGGTGCGTTATCAAGATAGGCTGTGTAACCACAATCCTGTGTTTTATTCTGCTATTATTTCATACAAACACAAACAGTTTCGCTTGATTGTCAGGAATTTTTGTAGTTTATTTGTGCTACACCGTCACAGGGTCGCTGGGTCAGTGTTATTTTCTTCGGATCTGTTTGTTAAAATAAAGTAAAACGACCTTGAAGAGTTGATGTTCTCTGCGCTGATGTGTGAGTCTTTAACGTTGTGTTTGTTGTGTAAACGATTTTTTCGTGCTCTACATAATCTGTTGCTCAAGCAAATGCAGTTTTTGTCTGATTGCAAAGTTTGTTGAAATCAGCAATCAGTATCGATTTTATATCTTGGAGTGCACTTTCACTTAACAATATCATCGAAATGCACTCGTTTACTTCTGCAAACCAGACAAACTTGACATTGAATGACAACGAAACTTAAAATGTACACCGTTAAAAGTAAAAGTGCCGAGAAAAAACGATAGTTATCTATTTCGTTGCATGTTTTGTGTGCATAACTGCTGACACGTCCATGGCTTTCATTCGAACTGCGACAGATATGACAAATATCAAAGTGCAAGTTGTCAAATCACAAACTTTAAAACTCGACAAGCGTTCTGCTCGGCATTTGGCAACAATTTCGTCACCATGTGCATTGTTCATTTTACACAGTAGTTTTCTTGTGTCTCTGCTCATATTAAAGACGCATTTGGAGAGTGCACGTTTGAAATACGATGTGATAAACGTTCACTTTAGGCAGGGCGCGCGCAATAGTCGTAGTTACTCATGGTGACATAATTCTTTTGTAGTCTTCAATGAACATGCATGTTTTACATGAGCCGACAACTAGGTTATGCAGTCAAGCAGTCACTTTCCGGCGGCAGTCATGCACACAGACGACCGTTTTAGTCTGCGCTGCATCGATTTTCTCATCTCTCTCTCGATCACTTATAAATCAATGAAATAAAGCGCGAAACAAACAGCGCTCTGCATTGGTGGTGCACCACTCAGCGCGCCACACCAGTGCTGGCGCATACTTCATCTTGTGTTTTTATATTCAGCTCTTCACTCAACGACAACAAAACAATGCAGTCGAAAAAAACGCCGCTAAAACATGTCTTGCGGCGAATACCTCAAAAATCCGCGTTTTTTGCACATTGCGACTTCTCCACACTTTTCTGGTTTCATCATCGTTCTTCAATCAAAACCACCTCAGTTGATTTGTGATTTTCTTTGTGCACCCGTTTCCACTTTCAGTGCGCTTTGCTGTGTGCTCGTGTCAGCATGAAGTCGTTTGCAGTGGCACTGATTGTCATTCTGTCACTGGCGCTCGCTGCAGTGCTCAGTTTGAGCATCTTTTTCGCCATACGACCACGAACGAGAACGACAACGTACTACTTTGGTGTCCCAACGAACAAAAATCTAAAGTCTGCTGCATCCGGTGAGTTGTCTATGTGATTGTTGTGAGTTCCAAGTTTATATTTCAGCTTCTGGAACACTGAGAAATCGGAATGGGACATTTTTGTAAGTGTAGAGCTGGTGGCGAGCAAAATGGACTGGGCCAAACAGTATCCAGTTGCCAAACTGCTCTCACTAACGTGTGGTGAGACCATTTGAGAGACGGGCTGCTTCACATGCCTCCAGAAGCAGTAATCCAAGGCGTCAAGTGTGGCTTGCGCGGGGAGCTGTCGATCTCGCCCAATCCAACGCTGCGCAAACGCTTCCAACAACCAGACGCGCCCCTGTGGGCTCTCGGTGACCAACGTTGAGGATTTGAAGTCGAGCAGTCGTCTTGCAGTTCGCGTCGGACTGCGGCAGAAAGTGCTGCTCAGTTTCCAGCATCGAATGGACGCCATCATTGGGAACAATGGCACGCACATTGAGCAGCTGACCCAACGGCAATTGGACGAAGACGATGAAGAAGAGGACGAAGACAATCAAGCACTGCCGGATGAGAACCTTGATGAGGATGACGACGTCTATGAGCAATGATGCGTTGTGAGATTCTCGGTGAAAATTTGTTTTTGCGTAAAAAAGTTGATTTTTCAAACATAACGCTGTAAAACTGAATTTACTTGAGTAAACCAAAAAAAATGTCCGAAAAATTCCTTGATTTGTTTTATCAGTGTTGAAAATTTCAGCTCGAAAAGTCTTACCACACGCCAGTGAGAGCAGTGTAAAACCGGATACTTTTTTGGCCCACCCTGTATAGTCCGTTTTCTCTAGAATCAGTGAGTGAATATTACCGGGTAGCAAAATTGCATTGAGCACACGCTGATCAGAGACTCGTTCTGGTTGCGTCGTGTTTTCTTGTTTGAAGTGGTCGAGTGTGTTTGCGTTTTCGCGTGTGTTCCCAAACATGACGCACCTCTGCAACACTGCAGTGTCAGAGCACGAGCACGCGCGTCACCCAACGACCGCCGCACCCCCAAGCAGCATTCAGTCGACAGCAAGTCCATCAACCACACCAGCAGCATTGCCATCGAATTCAGTGGCCGCCGGCTCAAGCAAAGCTCAACTGCAGGCAGCAGGCGTTTTGGTGCCTGCGAGAACGTGAGTGCTCTGCCCTCATAAAGTGTTGTTGTTGTTGTGGTTGTTGTTGGGGTTTCAGGCGATGTTTTTAGGCAGGGCTAACCCAGAAAAGCGTACAGAACGTCGTCAAGTAAGGTGCCCATCGGCTTTTCTCTGTCATTAAGAGCCTACATACCCCTCAACGGGGCTCCCCCAAACGCGCAGATAGAGTCTAACGTACTACCAGCAGGCCACGAGGGTGACAATGTGCGAACGTTGCACAGAATCGGCTGTCTGAGTGCTCTGAAATTCAGCTACCCGTCCAAAACGTCTGACGAGACCGAGACGACGAGCGTGGTGAGCGAGGCGTCAACCGAACGGACAACAACGCGGCCGAGCAGTGTGCGAACAACAGCAATGCCAACAACAACGACAGCGTTGAAAACAACAACAACAACAGCCGCGACAACGACACGCGCACGCTTCCCGACAGTGCCAATAGCACGCACTGAAGGCAATGAAATCGATGACGACGGTGACTTTGACGCAGATGAAGAGAATGCATGGCCGGACAGATTGAAACCAGTGGCGCAGGTGTCCATGGCTAAATACGGTCGGTTGTGCACATTGCTGCCACTAGTGAAAGTCGCTTGGACGGTCGCGTTTGCTGACGCTAAAAACTAACCAAGCAGATTGCAATTGCAGGCCTGTGGTCAGTGGCCAACAGTCACGACCACCGTTGTCACTCAGCAAGCTTGCTCAGTGACTGTTGGCCACGGCATTACCATTCCTGGTCACTAACCAACGAGCATTGTCAGTTTTCTGTCGGATGTATGTGGTGTGTTGCACAACACTGGTCGTATGTTGGTCGAGCACTGACACTGCAGTGACATGTTTTCGTTGTTGCCACCACCAGTACTGCATGGTTGCTGTGCACAGGCAAAGTGGTCGGTTTGGCCTACCACAACGGGCGTCTGTACGTGGCGTCGCACCGTGCTGGCAACATCAGCGTGCTCACCACGCCCGACCTCCGTCTGCACCACGAGATTCAGTGCGCGAAATGTCGCATCTACGACGTGGCCGTGCTGGCGAACGGTGACGTGATCGTGGCACAGGGCGCACGCAAACGACTCAGTCGCATCGACGTCACCGACGGACGCATCAGCCGCGAGCTGACACTCGCGTACTCGACCAAGGGCGTTGCGATCGGCGGGCCCGAGCAGCAGCAGCACGTGTTCGTGCTGTCGCGCGCGCACGACCGCGTCTATCGGTACGACGCGATGCTGAACGAAGTTGACGTCATCAAGTTCCACAACGCCAACGAGGACTGCAACTTTCTGACCGTGAACGCAGCCGAGCAGGAGCTGTTCATCAGCTGTCAGAACCAGGTGCATGTCGTCGGATTCGACGGACGCGCACTTGGCACGCTGAGACCACGGATGCCGAACTCGGTGACGTACTCCGTTGGCATACAGCGTGAGCCGCGCCACGGATACATCATGGTGGTCAGGAGGGGCAAGGCGCAGATCGACGTCTATGGACACGACGGACTGCTGAGAGAGACGTTGGGCACTGACGAAGACACCCTGTGGTCGGACATGGTCGTTGCCGACGGATACCTCTATGTCGTTGACTACATCAGCACTGTGGTGAAGTCATTCACTTACGACTGATTGGCCATTTGTGATATATATTTGTGATGGTTTTTAGAAACAACGCAAACGGAACGCACAAACGAAGTTTTTATTTGGGCAAATTTTCAAAGTTCGCCGTTGTTTCTGAAAAACTCTTGGTCAGTGCCATCACTGCGATCGCTTGTTTGTGCACACACCAACACACTTCGCCGAGTTCCCTGGAGATTACGAATGTGAGAAGTTTGTGACTGCATTTCGTTTTGTTTTCTTCTCAAACATTCCATGCAACGTATTTAGCTTTCACACAGACATTCAAACTTTTCTCATTCAATCGTTCTTGCAAGAAAATAAAAAGATTTATTGCTCTTACTATTTCATTCTAAAATTCAAGATTTCTTCCCCGTGTCGGTGGTGTTCGTGTACATAATCAATACAGAATGTTTGTTTACTTGTCAGTTTATTTCGCAGAATACAGAGCTCGCTAAAAAAGAAATAATGGGATCGGAGTGGCCAAAATTGCATATTCAGCCACAAACAGCTTGTTTGATTTCAGCCAAACACGATACATTCGTTCTCCTCACTGTCACTGCACGACAAACTTTCGTTGTACTGTATTTTTGCGAAAAAAGTGACAGGTTTAAACAAACATACTGTACAATACTGGAGCTAACTAAAATGGGAATGGCAATAATAAAATTGTTTAGTGACCACATCATGTTTAGCATGGTTGACTGAATCAATCGAAGTTTGTCTCCTCTACAGCTTGGCCGCATGTTGCATTGGCTCCGTCTGAAAAATCGATGGAAGCGTTTGAGAAAAAAACCTCAACAAAAAAATGCACTAACCACATCAAGTTCACGCTCCGCGGGCAGAGGCGAGAAATACCAATCCACGAGCTCGTTTGAAACGCCCTCCAGAGTCGGGGGGTCCCACCGCGGCGAATTGTTGCGGTCGACTAGCACTGAGGAAAAAAACATAAAAAATGTGAAAACAATCGAAACATGCGACGTAAAACGCAGAAACGAACAGACCAGCGCGAACGCCTTCATAGAAGTCTCGTTTTGCCTGAACGCAGTGCTGCGCCAGACGATACTCCATGCGAAAGACGGCCGGGTAGTCGAGCGAGGCGCCAGTGCGGATTTGACGCAATGTCACTTTCAGTGACGTGGGAGACTGGAAACACAGGAAAGTGCTTGGTAACCGATGCATGGTGCTCACAATGAGCACATTGATGTGGCTGCCAATGAACCATGCTGCGAATGTGTGCCGCTTTCTTGAGTGCCCAATCGCTGCCGTCACTCCGCAGCCCGTCCAGTATTGCCTCGACCGAGTCGGCCGCAAAAACACGATCGATCAGCGGCAGATGCGAGTCCAACGAGAATGTCGCGTGCTCTGCTGCCATCTGAGCAGAGTGCACAAAGCGACATGCATTTCGATTTGCTTGAACGTCCTCTGTAAACCAAAAATGGAAACAGACTGACCGAGGTTTCATGGAACATGTTCAGAATTTGATCGACAGTCTTTGCATCGACTGCTTCGTTTAACGCGCGTTCAAGATCAGGCAGCTGAAATGAAACAACAGTGAAAACAGTGGGTATCGTTGAATGGATTGAAAGAGTTGTTCAAGCACTGCGTTCATTCATCAAGTACTGCCACAATACACTGGCGTCACCTTATCGGCAGTGACGTGATGCGTCGATATGCCCGCATGGAACACATCCACTCCTTTCAGACGGTCACCACTCAACGCAAGGTACGTGCCCAAGTGGCCACGCATCCGTGGCAGAAAATGAGAGCCTCCGACATCCGGAAACAAGCCTGTTGCAACAAACAAAACACTGTGGCCACCGCAAAATGTGCATGCCAAAGTTGCACGAACCAATGGCGGTTTCGGGCATCGCGAACAGAGTGTGATCGGTTGAGACGCGGTACTGGCCATGCACTGACAGACCGACACCCTGTATAACAACGCCGAAATTGGCCCACTTTATTGATTCATGACGAAAACACAAAACCAATTATGACCAACTCCTCCCATCGTGATTCCATTGAGCAACGCAACATACGGCTTGTTATAGGTTGCAATCTGATAGTTCAGCTTGTACTCGTCGTAGAAGAACTCGCGCGCAATCTCGCCGTCTTCCTGGCCAGACTTGATCACAGCTGCAGTGCAAAAAGACCAACCAGCAAAGTTGTGACTAGTGTGCGTGAGTTTGTGTTGTGCTCCACTGTCGACCGACCTCTGACGTCGCCGCCGGCACAGAATGCCTTTGCGCCAGCGCCCTTCATCAGCACCACTGCCACCGCATCGTCTGTGCTCCAGTGCTGTCAACAATGCACGGTTAATGCCACATCGCGACACATATTCTTTCCATACACCATGCATAATATTGCTTTGATGATGTTTGCGTTGTTGCCGTGCCCTCACCACAGCCTAAAGCACTGACAGTCACCTTCAGCAACGGGTACAGTCTGTGGATCATGTTCAGCGTGAGCGCATTCAACGCCTTCGGCCGATTCAGAATCAATTTGCGTGCAGCGCCGTGCTCCTCCACAAGCACTTCATCCGTGCTCATTGCTGCTGACGAACACAAAACCAATGGCCGCCTTGCAAGTGGACTCCTGATGGTAGGTGCAACCGATGCACGATAAATTACGGCTGAACAAAACAGATTGAAAATAAGTAAATCACACCTGACCTGAGTGAGCGAGTGCAAAATCGAAGACAACGCTGCATACTGCACGATGCTGCTGTTGCCATCATCTGGGTTCTTTGTGAAAACACAACGAAACCATGCTTTCGTTGAACATGGTGAATGTTAAAAGTACTTCAGTGTTGAAGAACACGTTCGGGCAAGATGTTCCAAATACAATATGTGTAAGTTTATTCCACAGTCACGCGACTAGACTCGTTCATATCAAAACAATAAATACGAAAGCCCTGAAAATGTACACATGGTGCGACTTTGTAGAAATTTTGACCTTTAGCTGATTGGCTGCTGTTCTCAGCGTTTCTAATCAGGTTCAGGTTTGATTTCATTTTGGATGTCTCTGTGAACAAACCTAGGTTTTTTTTCAAAAAGTCGGTTTTGCAAATTTACCAAATTTTTACCAAATTTCTGCAAATGAAATTTGGTTTCTGCAAATTTCAAAAACACGACGAAAATTGTTTTTGTGCTTGTTTAATGTCATGTTTTTCGTTCTGGGCATCATTTCTTAACGATGCTCAGAGTTGCAATTGCCAATTGCATCGTTTTACCGCAGAATTTTTCAAAGATTAAGAAAAACACCAAAACCAAACTAGATTGCCAAACCAAACAAATCACCAATCATTCGTTGCAAATCATTCAACCTAACAACAACACAATCAATATCAAATGAGAACCCTCAATGCTCAATTTTCGCAATCAAAGCGATGGCTTCGGTCGGTTCGACGTTCTCAAAGGTACAAAGGTGTTCGGTTTGATTTTGTATCGCCTCTTTGTTTTCATCCCCAGATACTGCATGCTTGTTTGCAGTTATACTCGGACCAGGGAATTGAATTCGTTGGCATTTGAATCGTTTCCATTCGTCAGCGATACTACCCTTGCCCGGCAAAATGTATGAATAAAACTAGTGCAGATACAGCAGATCAGCATTTCCGTACGCCAGCAGCTGTTCAGATCCATCCATCTCAGACGGTAGAATATTTTGGCAGCCTTGAGAACACTGTGCGCGTCTTCGAATCGGTTGCTGAGATTCTCGACAAGCTCGACGACAAACTTGCGCACCGTACCTCCGCCAATGTCTCATTTTTGCATCTTCTGTTGTGTGGATGGATCACTTCGTTCTAATTCCAAACAGAAAGCCTAACAGCAAACAATAATTTTCGATTTGATCTGATTCTGTTTTATTTTTCGAATTTGAAATATTTATTTATTTGATATTTGAAGCACGCCCCCCACCGATTCCGGAAACCCGAAGGTACCAAACTCCGGTGGGATTGGGGAACGGACGGCTCACCATCCCGTGGAACCAATACCCTCGCCACGTGAGGGGGACAGCCTCTAAGCCCCGCTCTGTCCTGGGGGCACCAGTGATCTTAGCCCGATTTCGGTTTCGGTGGCCTGCGGTCGCTATATCCCCGCAGGGCAGCGAATCCGAAAGCTTTAGTTGAAAACGAGTGTAGTTATTAGAGTAGAGAGCTACACTGGCGGCAGTTTGTCATCCTCCGTGGGGGATCGAACCCGTCACCTTCTGAGTTGAAGGCGAACGTGCTAACCACCGGGCCACGGAGGCGACGAAATACTCCGATTTCATTTACGAAGGCAAAACAAAACGCCAATCATTGCGCTGCAGCAACCGCCAAAACAGCTGTTTTTGACACAAAAAAAACTATTTGAAACTTTTTTTATGTAGATGTGAAGCTTCAGTCAAGCGTAAGCACAAAATGAATATTGCAGAACCAAAGTTTGTATGCAAATCTGTTTCTGCAATTTGCAGAAATCTGCTAAAAAATTTCTGCAAGCGGTCCAAAATTTCTGCAAAAAACCGACGTTTTTCTGCAAAAAAAACCCAGGAACAAACTGTGGTTCATTTAGTTGAAAAAATTGTTTTTGCTGCCGCATTTTGCCGTCGCTTCCGCTAAAATACAAAGTTAAAAAATGTTGATTTCCATTTTCTCCATCTGATAGAGCACAAAAAGTTTTTTAGTAACAAATGTCGCAACATTTTGTCTACACAAACGCGGTTAAAACCAAAAAGTTCAGCTTCAATTGTCACCCTTGAACCTGATCTCAGACTTGAGACACAGCAACAGTCAATCAGTCAGCTATTACTGCAAACTGAACAATCACAGCAAACACTGCTTCAGTGGGTGCGCTGCGTGCGTTGCACCAGCAAACAACCGAGAATGCCCAAAACTCCGCAGGCAGCCAACAGAAATGGACGAGACGGCAGGGGCAGACGACGCTGCAGACGGTCGGTGCACAGAGCACGCACGTGCAACGCTCGGTCACGCGCAACACTGCGCAGCACCTCTTGGCTGCTGAAACAGTCCGGCAGACGCTGTCTACTGTGCATTTTATGCAATCGTGTCTGACCGAAATGACGTCATTAGCTGTAAAAGGTCTGTTTGTCACGCACAGGCAGAACTTCTGTTTAGCTCACCCCCCTTTCACGTATGTTTTTTTACTTAAAGGGAGGGATCCGCCAAACTGAAAGTCAGGAGGACACGGTTGCTGTCCACAACCGAGCGCATGATGTCATTTCGGCAGCACAAGCCTGACGATGCCGTAGCAGCTCACGTGTGCCGTGTGGCCGTTGCAAGCAGCAGCGTCGTGTCACTCAACGGGCGTATTTCGCAACGCGTGCCCGAGTTCAGTTTTCGTGTGACATGCTCGATCAGAGGCGCCCTGCGTGACGGTGGTGTCAGCCAGCGATACCAGCAGCGTCGCTGCACGCGGATCACGGCGCCACTCGCACGCGCATCCGCTTGCTGAATGTTCATGTGACGCACACGGCTGCGGATCATGTTCACTCGGTTCACCAGTGGGCGCACCGCAGGCAACGGAGACCAGTCTGCCGGCAACGCGCTGTCGTCGTAGATGCATCGGCTGTCTGCGTCTGCGTCCGGTCTAAAGCGGCATTCACGAAGTGTTTTGTGAGCGCGCGTCTATGTAGAGTTGCCCGAAATTTTTTTCGTGGCACACTATAGAACTTTGAATGTTTGTTTCGTGTGTTGGGAAGTTTTCACTCATATTATAAGTGATGGGCCATCTGTTCGCTGGCGCATCCCCATGATAAAATACGTAATACAAATTGCAAGGCCAATGAACAATTCCAACCAAGTAGCCCAGAGAAGCAGCTGTTCGCAACTGTACATACCGGTGTTGTTGTTGCTGATGCATCCGCTGTTGCAACTCCGATCGTGTTCTGATGTTGATCAAATCAGCAAACTCAGCCAAGCGAATGAACACAACAGCAGTCATGTACGCATCGTAACCAGCCTCGTGTGCTCTCGCGTCGCTCTCTGAAACAAGGAAATTGACGTGAGCAAACTCAGTAAAAAAACACAACACAACCACAATGTACCATAATGAGCGCTGTGTTGACAGAGTTGAATGCAGAGATCGCTGAATGGGGACGCTGCCCTGAAAAGTGCTTGTTATTGCTGTAGGGTTTAGTCAGTTGAAAGAATTCTCAGAGAGGCATTGTCGTTGTATCCCTGACAGACCGTTGAAAGCCACTGAACAAGGCGCCAAGACTGAATGCGTCGATACCGGCTTTTCTGAGTTCCTGAAGAAAATCACCACAAGATTTTCTGTAATCTTCAATGGAGCACGCAACACACCACGATACATGACCGAAAGTACGGCTACCAACCGTTTTCTGTAAACATTCAGCCAAGAAGCGAGTATCATAGATTGACGGCAGCCACTGATGCAACCGCTGCTTCCAGTGCTCATAGCTTTCAGGCAGCGTGCCAATGAACGACTCGTACAGGTGCAGCAAATCGAGGTAGCAGTTGTGGCCAATCACTGGCTGCAAGCAAACACACCACTGCTACTGGAAACAAATGCAGCTAGTTCACTAGACGCTCACACAATGCTGCTTGACCTCAAACGAGTGAATAAAAGGTGGCACCTTTCTGGATTGCGATAGCACGTTGACCAGTTTACTGGCTTGCATCAATTCGAATAGAATGCTGGAAAGCACACACGCAAAAATAACAGAAAAATTGTGAAACGATATGATGCCCAAAGTAGAATATGGAATAAATACGGACGAACTTCTCTATTATTTCTGATTTACTTTTCTCTTGAACGTTTCCTGATTCATCTGACGCAAAGTGACGTTCAGCCAGTTCTGCAAATACGATGCTGTGAAACACGCGCAATCAATGTCTTGCTTCAAGATACGATACGTTGGTTCAAGGTTTTTGAAAGTTTTTGACCAGACCACCGATCAACCTTGAAAGCACTGAGTGGAAGTCGTGCCCGACGACTCTGATTGCGAGTGCTCGGAGTGCGGCTGCAGCCACGGCGACAACGCGTGCCACAGGCGGTGCTCGCGTTCACACTCGAACCTGCAACGCGTCACTCCGTTGCAGCAGTGTTGTTCCATGGTGTCACACACACGCATTGCCTGTCTCTGTCGGTGGCAGTCGACTGCAGCAGCTGTCGCGTGCACGTCTCCGCTTGTTGATTCATGTAATGCACACCGTCACCAATCAACTGAAACGCAAGCAACATTTACGGCTGCCCGTACAGCAAACTCCATACCGACTGTTCACCTTGTTGAAATCGAACTTATTGTCGGCTAAAAACTGCAGCGTTCTCGGACAGAGGCCGATTGGGCGACTGCTGTAGCAAATGCGCGTTGGAAACAAATGCATGTTGAACACGTGCACTGTGAAACTGAAAACCGGGTAAGCTGCAGTCATTCACGAATTTTACTTCACTTCTTCGTATCCTGCTTGCAGAAGACAAAGTGAACGGATAATGAAAAAAACGTGTTCGTTTACATTTTATTGTCAGTCTCGTGAACACACGCAATGCCCATTTGGCACGGCACAAAGTGCTGCACCGAACGTCGTGACTTTTCGTACCGCTGTTCCATCGTGTCAAACAGTGAGTCAACGTTGCACTCATCAGCATGCAGACCCGTGAACTCAAAGTCGATTGCTGACAGACAATGTGCATGTTACCGCATAAAAGTTGTGAATCTGGCATTTGAACCTGATTGCTGGTGCTGAACGGCTACGTTGAGCTGATTAGAACCAACTGAGAGCTCAATTAAAAAATAGCGAATCAATTCAGCAGCAGATTGCAGCACGGTTGCCAATGTGCACTAAACGAAAACACTGTGCATTGCCTACCAACAAACGTCGACTTGTTGATTGCATCGCACATCATCGGATATACTTCGTTAAAATTATTGCGTGTCACATCCATTGACGGAACACTCTGCAATTCAATTCTGTTCAATCGATTACGACATAAATGACCAAGTGACATTGGCACATACCAGGACTGGTATTTCGAAGTTGAAACATTCTTTGCAATACCAAAAAGCCACATCCGAAATTGTTTTACTCTACTTTGTTGGAAATATCAGTGACAACAACAACAAACAATAGAAACAATGACAATGTGAACAATTGCAGACACCACAGCACTGTACCATTTTGATCACTGAACATGCGTCCAGCTGACTCAAACTCCGTCGACGCAGCACATAAAAGATACAAACAACAACTGAGCGTTGAGCAAAGAAAACCGACGATAAAGATGCATATCAAGACAACATAAATTCTCAGTTTCATAAGACTTTCCATCTGCTACTTTGGAAAACCAGTATTCCACGGATTAAAAAAAATACCCGACGTCATTCAGGAACATTGATGGCTCAAATTACAAATCAAAACCACAGACCTCACCGATAACAGTCATACAAGCGTCTTCTGCAGCAGTTGCGCATCACAATTCAGAGAGACGAACAAAAACACAACAATGTTCGCTTGTTCTAAGAGAGATAGATGCGTCCGAAATCGTTCGCTCCGAACGCAGCGTTGCACTTTGGACACTTGCGACGCCGCGTGTCGTAGCGAGTCTTGAGACACGGCATACAGAAGACGTGCTGGCACTTGAGCAGGATGGCGTCCTTGCGGTTGACGTTGCACGACGGACACGTCAGCAGCTCCTGCAGTCACACAAACACAGCATGCTCGCAGCACACAGCCGTCACCACTCAGTGACTGCACACGCTGGCCACCGCACAACAACACGCCCACCTTGAGCTCCTTGATCTCCTCCAGGAACACTTCGTCGTGCCGGGTCGCCCGCTCAAACTTCTTTGCGCGCTCCAGCCGTTTGCGTACCACTGATAATTCTTCCTGCGAAACAACGGCAGTGTACGAAAGGTGCGAACGGCTTGACAAACGACACCGAGTGCTCTGGCAGAGACCTGGAGACGTTTGATCTTGAACGCCTCTTCCTCGAGCGTTTCCGTTTTCGCAGAGGCAGCGCGCTGCGCCTCGGCCAACTGCGAGGTCAGCTTCTCGAGTTGCAACCGCAGGTCTGCCGCCGACTGCGCGTACTCGACCGCCTTGCGCCGGTTGCAGTCGGACGCTTGCGTACGGAGGCTGTCGGCGCAGTGGCAAGTTTAGTCATGACAACCAAGGCAATACGCAGCAGAAACATGCAGACAGCACTCACGAGACTTCTTTTTCGAGCGTTTGTATGTTCTGCATCATCAGACGTTCCTTCTCTTCCAGTTTTCGTACAACCAAATTCTGGGCTTCGATCTGAAAAATTAGTGCTTGAGATCAGGAAAATTGACTCCAAACAAATTAATAATAATGCAAACCTGATTTTGCAGAGCACCAACTTGCTCTTCAATCAGATCCTTCTCTTCTTTCAACTTTTTCTGTTGTTGATTCGTTCGAATGCGCTGTACAGTACAAAGACAAGTGAATGTTGCAAAATGGCGTCACAACATCAAAAAACGTTAGAGTGTACCTCAGAAATGAGTTTGAAGTTTGCCTCATCTTTCTCTTTCAACTGCGATAAAAGACGGGTGTTTTGCTCTTGAAGTTCCTCAAACGCCTGCCCAGTAATCTCCATTTCGTTTAGCAGAGCGTCCTCTTCCTGACAAAAAGAGTACGAGTGAAATGAGTACAATCTTTAGTTTGAGCCGAACCGAGTGAGACAGCTCTTGGATACTTGTTTCGAGCTGCTCGCTTCCTTCTTCAACTTCTCATTCTGCTCCTCCAGATATTTTATGCGTTTGTGCGCTTCTTCGCCGTAGAGGCGTTGTTTGTCTTTGCGATCCATCGCAGCCAAATGTTTCAATTCGTCACGAAGTCGATTGTTTTCGTTGACAATCTAAAATTTCAAACATGCAACAACCCGTTTGCTTTTCTTCTGAATCAGACAACAACACACCGCCGTCTTCTCGCGACTGTCATTCTTCACAGAGCGGAATGCCTTCATATCTTCGACAAGCTTCTTGATTCGCTCACGAGCTCGACTGAAAAAAGACAATCTGGTGAACACGTAACAATTTCACGAGACAATCTCATACCACGAGTGAGATGCAATCCGTGGACTTCATTGCAGACACAGTCCCTTTACGCATGAGCTCGACTTGTAAAACCAGAGCGATGTAGCAAAGCAGCGATATAGCGCCCAAGAACAACGACCGAAGCGACGAGCCTGAGTCTCTGTTTCAGCAAGTTCACGTCATCGACCGCGTCATCGGCGAGCGCGTCCTCGTGCAGCGTTTCGCTGGCTGCTTCGTGCGAGCCGCTCGCGTGCTCCGGCGACTCGGCCGTGTCCACAGCAGCAGCGCTGTCGGCCGCTGCACGCTTGGCTGCCCCGAGTTCAACGATAATCGAGTTCTCCTTCACACGCCGCTCCGTGTCAAGCTCTTTTTGCATCTGTACAAAACAAGCGAACACTCAGCGTTGTTGTTTGATGTTCAATTTCACCAAATAAACAGAAGGCAGCGTCACCTTTGCAATGGTCGACACAGCATCCTTCCATTTCTTCTTGAATCGCATCACTTCCTGTTTCAGTTGGGCGTTCTGATTCTTGTAGCTCGCCAGAAACTGGCGCATCTCGCGATTTAGCGGACCTGCAACAGATTTCGTCCACACAATCGCTGGCTGAAAAAAAGCGTTTTCAATCTCAATTCAACTTGACAGGAAAAGGAACAACACAGCAAACCAGTCTGCTCGTTCTGTGCGAGCGTCTGCTCGAATTCGACACGCAGCATTTCGTATTCGCGCCGAATCTGGTTGAACTGTTCCTGCATTTTGATGCGCTCGTTGCGCAACTGCTGCTGCGCCAACAGCTCTTCCGCCTAAAAATACACAAATTAGTACCTTTCAAAAACGGCAATCATTTTTGTTTGAAAGCAACCACCAAGCACGTTGCACTCAACTCCATTTGCTCAATCTGTTTCAGATGTTCACTTCGCACTGCGTGCAGCTGCTTCGTGGTCTCCTCAAGTCTGTTGCGCATCTTGCTTGCGTCCTGGTAGAGAACGCCCAGATGCGACTGCAGACATTTGTATTCGGCCGATTCCTTGATCACGGCTGCCGGCACGTTTTCTAACTGCAATGCGTTTGTCATTGTGGCTGCTGCTTGTGTCTGTTTCACGTTCAAACAGCATCGAAACCGCGCGCCGACCTGAATACGCAGTTTCTCGATTTCCCCTTTCACAGATCGATAATTGTCGTTGAGGCCCTGCAACTCGAGCAGTCGATTGTTTGCGAGCTCGCATTGCTCCTCGAGGTCAGCCTGCAGTTGCTCCAGCTGTGCAAACAAGCGTGACGTTTGAAAGAGCACCGTTGGCGCTCCACCGAGCACGACCACACGCAGGCAGACTCTGCTGATGTGTGCAGACCTTGTTCTTGCTGACGTTCGCCATGTCCGCATTGGCGTTGTCGGTGGCGTTCGCGGCGGCTGCCTCGGCCGATTGCCTGTCCGCAGCAGCAAAGTGGCGCGCCTTCAACTCGTGCACTTCGTTGATCGTCTCCATCAGTCGAAAGTCGATCTTGTTCTCGCGTTCTATCGATTTCTCCATCTCGAACTCGGCGTCTGCGAGTTTATTCTGCAGCTCCTCTGCCTTCGTCTCTGCCGTGTTCACGAGATCCTCCGATTCGTTCACCTGAGTACAGTGCTGCTTTACAGCTCACTTTTGCAAGCACCATTCAATTGTAGCTAGTCGCCAGCTACAACGAGCGCAAACAGCACCTTCAAACGGAGCGAGCTGTTCTCAGCTTGCAGCACAGCGAGCAGCTGTTGCAGACGTTTGTTGTCGGCCGACACTGCAGACACCTGCGCGACGAGTGCCTCACTCAACTCTGCTGGCACATCGTTCACACGAGGCTTCTGCTCAACCTTGTCCAGCTCATCTTGATCACTGGCTTCCGTTTTGATGCCCGCTTTCGTGTCCACCGATTCTGAAACTGGCTAAACTTGTTTCATTTCTTTCCCATAATCGCAGTCGACCAAAGGCACAGCGTTCGCGCGTGTTGTGCTGGCACGCGCACGGCTGGCACACACCGACCTGTGCCAGCTGCACTGTAGCCAGCGCCAATGGGCGGCTTCTCGTGCTGCATCAGCGCCAGCATGTCATGCAGCAGCTCGTTGGTGCGTTCGTTGCGTTGCTCCAGCCTATCGAACGTCTGCACCAGTTTAGTGACGGCACGCATGCTGAACTCGACACGCCGCTTCAGATTGTCATCGAGCTCTGTGTCGTCCCACTGCGACAACTGCGCCACAAACGAGCACGCTGCTGACGACTGACCTGCAACGCAACACTCACTGCTGCTGCCGCTTAGCTCCCGCGCGGCAATTGACCAATGGTGGTTAGCTCCCGCGCGAGACATAAGAACCGGCGGTTAGCTCCCGCGGCTGATGGTGTACTCCCGCCCGCCGGCCGCGCAGTCTTCAGTCGTGCAGGTTTCGGGTGCAACAACAACAACATGCGAGCACAATAATGTGTACATGTACCGTTCTCCCTTCACCTGGTTTTTTCTACGTCTCTCCTCTTCAGCCTGTTTCTTTTCCGCTTCCTTCTCTTTCTTCCCCCACCCTTTTCTCCTCTTCCCCTAATTCTTTTTATCCCCCCCTACCATTGGCATCATCAACCATCAAAACCATCGTTCGTCCAGCTGGCCGTCAGCCTCAACACCCAAACGGGCTCATCATCATCACCTCGAGGCCCGCTGCGACGTTGAGCCTGAGCGTGCATGGCTCCGTCAGACACCAAACACGGGTGCTTCCGTCGACTGGTCATCGTGGTCTGGCTTGGTGCTCTCGCCTGACATCCCCGAATCGGCACGACGCCAGCACGCACGTCGAGTGTGGTGCTCGAACACCAAGCTACCGTGCAAGCTACGGGAGTACACCATCAGCTGCGGGAGCTAACCGCCGATTCTTATCTCCCGACCTAACCACCATTGGTTAATTCCCGCGCGGGAGCTAGCCAACGCGCGAGCTAACCGACGTGACACCGGCTGTTCAGTTTCAAGCTTGAACACCCTTGAAAATGAACTCAGACCGCGACAAACGTTTGTGTTCGGGATCGACGATGGCCGTCTCAGCGTCATAGCGTTGCAACAGCACGCGCACTTCCTCATCAAGCTGCAACAAGCAACACACGTTCAACCCGCAGGCCAGCAACGGCGACAGCACCACAGCACCACCCACACCGTCATCATCGCCGCACCACGCAAACGCACCTGATTCCAGTATCGATTGATGACGAACAGCATGGCGTCATCTTGCGCCTGTCGTGCTTCCAGTGACTCAATTCGTGCTCGCAGATTCTCTTCCAATTTCTGACGATAGACCATGCGCTCGGAGAGTTTGCGGTGTTGTGCCACCAGCACTGCTTCGGTCAGCTTCGTCTGAAATCACACCGCTACATTCGATTCGGCAGTCTCATCAACAGTTTTTTATCTTTTGATTCACGACTCTTAGCTTATTCCTTTGCAGCAAGTTCCAAAACGCGACTTGCAGATGTTTAAAATCCGAGAGTATCAAAAAAAACGTTAAATAGCGCATACCTCAGTCGAGACAGAGTTCAGACGCACAGGCTCAAACACAACGAGACGCTGGCGTTTGGAGGCCGTCGTTGGTGGACTTTCATCGCGACTGGGGGCACTCTGGTTGCTGTCATCGTCTGGGCTTGTTCGCTTCATTGCTGTCCGTTACTGGCGATGTCGGTTGATGGTTCGTCTGGGCCAACGAAACGAAATGGAGACTTTCAACTAGACTTCTTGAAAGATTTTCTTTCAAAAAATCGGCATTTTTGTTTTTTTATTTTTGTTTTTTCTGTTTAACAACGCTACTTTGAACACTGGGTATGTACTGGGGGAAGATACAAACATTGCACAGCAAACGTTTTCTGCGGCAGACAATCCCTTCCTTCGCAGATTTGCTAAAATTTTTAGTTTAGAATCGCTCTTGCAATAAAAACTCAACGTAAAATTCGAAATAAGCATAGCGTAGAAACAACAGTTGAAATGAAACGACTTTATTTTTTTGATTTGTGCATACGTGCATGCAACATTATTGCACACGCACGCAATGATGTTTCGCTTTTGATCAACCACACTGTCTTGGGCTGGCTGTCTTGCCTCGTTAATTCACTCACAATCACAAATCAACACGATCCGCACACTCAAAAAACGTTTATTCTTTCATAATTTGTCATTTCACGCAAAATATCTCACGTTGATTCATCAAACGTGTGACTGCAAATGCAAACTTTCCACCAACAGTGACGATGTTTATTCAAACTGTTTGGCCCCAACACAACATATATGACCAAATTATCATTGGACAAAATGAACAATATTGAGATTTTAAGCCACGATGAAAACAAGAAAGTAAGAAATCAAATGGAAAACTGCTGAAAAAGTTCTGAAGAGAGCACGAAATGTAAACAATCAGCACACGTGGTGAATAAACGAAGTCAAGCGAAACTTATGAAATACGCGCTCCGAATCGGAATCTCCGTGTTTGGTCCGACAAAAACCAAGACCGTAACAACAACACAATAAAACGTGCCAAATTGCTATCGGTACTGTACTGGCGTTTCTAAAGGCACTGGCAAAGTTCAGGAATATAACAGAGTAAAACGCATTGCAACGCATGGCACACAGTTAGTCAAAGCAATTGAACGCATAAAAAGTGTCAAAATACGAATCGAAACTTATCTTCAGTTATACACTTATCAAGTAATCGACAATCAAGTCATTTTCTGCAGAAAAGTAAGTATTGTTGTTAGCATCAAATTGTATTTGTACAGGCAATATCATCAGAATACCACCATTTAATCAGAATACCTTGCGATCATTTGTAATTTCGACGGTTCATAACCAAAAAAATCGACTCGTATAAAGCGAATGGTGAATAATTATTTTGAAGCAGTAAAACATAAGAGAACAATGACGCTCACGCGTGTAAGAAGCAAATCAGAGTGGAGACGGTTGATAGCATATTTCGGTGTGCATCAGTTCATCAGCGCTGCTGTGGCCAGACGGACGATAATCGCAAAAGTTCGACTTTGGACGGATGACAATGCGATTGCGCTTTACAAGTGGCGGCGGGGGGCAACTGGGCAACGGCGGGGGCAGTGCGTGCTCAGTGCTGCTGTGTCGTTGTTGACGGCGTGTGCCGACTGCTGACGGCACGAACACAGCTGGCTGCAGCACTCGAGGCTCGTCCAAATTGGTGACAGCCGCACGCCGATGGGCACGCAACAATTGACGATAATCCGTGATTGCTAGTGGCGACGCGTCAAGCGTCACAACAGCACTACCAGAGTTGCAATCAAGTGGTTGGGTTGCGTTGTTTTTATTGTTGCGCAGATCACTAGAAGTCGGTGGCGAACACTGCAGCTGTGGCTGTGTGTGTGGCGGCCACTGGCTGCTGCTGCTGCTTGGCCTTGGCAGCGACCGGCTGGCTGCTGCCGCGTTGGTGGCGTATGACAATCTCACTGGGTGACCCTGCCCCGGACGCATTCTGTGCTGGCCCTGCAATGTGTGTTGCTGCACTGACAGTGAGACGCACAGTGAATATAACGTATCGCACATTTCTTCGAACGTATCATCACACCGCAATGGCGCCATTTGCTTCGAAAACGCCCCTCTATCATGCACAGACTATCAGTTTGGTCGACAGATTATCCAAACTGAAAGTGCAGGCTGCTCTCATGAAGTCATGAAGAACACATGCTGTCATTTCGGCCCCACACGACATGTTGCAGTGGATGAGCTATGCGCACCTGCATTGAAGTACGCGTTGAAGGCGGCGCGTTGTTGGTGCTCGTTGAGTTTGGCGCACTGCTGACTGTAGAGGGTGTGTGCTGCGGAGGGTGTTTGTGCTGCAGGCCCAGTGTACTCGTGTGCTTTGTAGCATTGCTGCTGTTGCACGTTGCACGATCGGACGCCCGCATGGTCGTGTCTGCTGGCACCACCGGCACTGCCCCGCGAGGCCGACGCTCGATTGAGCCCATATATCTGCAACACACGACACGACGTTGCAGACATTGCTCGGCGATCATTGATTCAAGAAAAAGTTTCGCCTCAATCTGCGATTGGGTGACAGGAAAATGAAACCTGCGAAGCCTACGCCTTGAGACACGAGACAACCGAAAACATGAGGTGTCAACGTCAAAAAAACTGAAATAAGGACGTGATAAAACTGAAAGACATGCGTGGACGGACAAACAAAGAGACTACAAATGGCATGCAACAAAATGTTAGTGAACCAAGCGTGATAATCAGAAACACAGCCAATAGAAAGAATCGTCAGAAGCGAGTTGCTTACCGTTGCCAGTCAGCCGTCGGTGCAATTGTTTCAAAGCAAACCTGCTGCGGCGCTGTGTTAAACGGAGGCATCTGCAACATCGCATTTGTGATAAGATACAATGGTTGACAATCATACAGAACTCACTGAAAACTGAGACAACTCAACAGTGAACACACAATTTCATGGCATGCGTTTGACGCCTTGACGCCCCAAACAAAACGGACATAGTTCGAAAAAACAAATACGTGACACAATGCATGCACCTCCCTCCCGTACGAGAAAACAAGTATGTATAGTAACGTTGGACAACCACGGTTTCGAAATGTTAGTAATTCACATGACATCGTTATTTTTTTGGATCCGAGGTGTCGAATAGTTTCACAAGCTTCGTTACGAACATTCGCCTTCGACTCGACTCGACCCCAATGTTCACGGTGATGACACACAAAAACTATAGCTACCGACTGCGAAAGTGACAAATGAACAGCGTAAACGATGAACTCATAGAAAGCTGAGTTGACTGCTGCTGCGAGTGCACTCACGTCCTGCATTGGCTGGTGCGTCTGCCGCTGTGCAAGCGCGTACGGCGGAGGGTGGACGCGAGCGGTGGGCGCGCCAACGAGCACGTTCGTGTACGGCGGCGGCTGGCGGTGTGCCGGCGGTGCAGGTGGCACTACGCTCGACTCAAACGAGCCTGCTGAGCGCACGTGCCTGCCGAATACGCCCGGCGAATGCTGGCCAGCCGGGGCGTCCACGCCGAACATTCGGTAGCGCGCGTGCAGCCCCGGCGACGCGTTGCCAGGCACCATGATCATCGTACGCTGCTCGGGCGCCTTCTGACGCTCGCTGCCACCCGCTGCCGCTGCGTCACGCGCAAACCGAGACCGCCACATTTCCGCTTCCTGTTGCCGTTTCAGCTTCATGTACTCGGCGTTGATGCTGCAACGAACAATGACGCCAGGTTCATTCAAACAGACAATGCGACTGGCAGAGTGCTCGGTGCTCACCGTTTCTGTTCGTCCAAGGCAGCCTGCACAGCCTTCTGATGCTGTGCGTTTGTGAACGCCTGCTGGGCCCCGGCATTCCTGAGTTGCTCCGGTGCTGACGGCGACCTGCTTTGTTTCAAGTCACCCTGTGAAGTCTTCTCTTTGGAGTTATCATGCTGCGATTGTTCCTGTCTGGATCGATTGCTGCCGAATCGAAGCCAACTGGGCAACAGTCCAGACTTGCGACGTTCCTTCAGGTGATTGCTGTTGATGCTGCTACGCGAGTGATCCACATCCGCTGGGGTGGCGTGCACCACGGCATACTTGGCTGGACGGGGCAGCGAATGGTGTAGACTCGCAGAGTTGATGCTGCGTTCACTGCCCCCGTGCTCGTGATCGTTGCTGATGTCAACGCCTACAACACGTGCCACAACAAAACTCTGCACCGCAAAACAAGAACAGCACCGAAAAAAGCAGAAAAGCAAAAAAACTGACCTCTCTCACCAGTACCGACGGTTTTGAAGGCCGATTTCGGAGCATCCTTGTGATCTGCACGCCCCTTCAATGCGAGCTCGTGTATCATAGGTGTTGACACGTTTTGAGAATTGTTGTGCTGTGACACACTCTCAAGGCTCATCGATCGACGCTGCGCCGTTGTCGCTGAACAAAAATACATTTGCTAAATTTTTCTCTGAATTATTGTTATCAATTTTTTTAGATTTTGCGACTCAATGTGCGTGCAGACGTAAAAAGGAAACTAGTTTCAATCTTTAGGTGGCAATTCCAAATCGCTCAAATAACTCGGCCCTATTTAGGCGACTCGGATCACTCTGCCAATGTTGAATTCCGGCACCATGCAAAAAACTGTTAACGTTTTTTCTAAGCACGCATTGAGTCTCGGGACTAAAATAAAAGAGCACAACAGAATCCGTGATGAGAACGTTCACGTACAAAGCATTGATTGGTCATTAGTTGCTGTATTTTTCTGGCGCATCAGCGGCTGCTTTGTCGGCGAGTTGTCACTTTTCGGCGTTGACGTGCGCACGTTGTGTGCAGTGAGTGGTCCGTTCAACAACGACAGTCCACCATCAACCGTGCTCGACGTCACGATCGCAGTGTGCCGTTTGTTGACGCCTGCTGCTGTGCCATCGTCCGCAAGCGATGGAGCTGACAACAAACAGCAGCACTGACGAGAACACACGACAGCACAGAACACGCCGTCATGGATGCAACTAAAACTGCTCACCACTGATCTGGCGTGCATGTTTGATCTTCTGAAACGTCTCCGTACATGACGGGTCTGCTTTGCCCGAGAGACCGTGGCGTTTCTCAGACATGCTGCGGCGACCGGGCAACTGGCGGTTGAAGTGCTGCTCGGTGGTGCCAAGCGAGCTCGCCAACGACAGTTTGTCGACGTCTTCGTAGACGTTGCTGCAGAAAAACAACGCAAATGTGACAGTCGACTCGAACACTGACAAACGACAAGCACCTACATTTCAGTGGTGTGTGCGTGTGGCTGACTGTCGGCATGTGCAGGTGTGCCCCCCACAATCACATTGGTCGTGTACGGTTTGCTGTCAGAGCCGTCCGACTTTATCACCATTGCGTAGTCGCCGTAGCCGGGCACCACCGTGTAACGAGCCTGGCCACTATTGCTGAACGGGCCCCGTTGGAGGCCTTCGATGCTCAAGTAAAACGATTCTCCCTCGAACGTGCTGCCGGCCGGTGCCACTCGCCCGGCGCTGCTCTTTTCATCGATTGAGCGTGCCGACTGCTGTCGACTGTGACTCGCTGGCGGTTCGGTTGAAGTGCTTGAGTTCGCTGCAGAATGATTGACACGTGTGGGCGTGTTGCTGGTGACGAGACGCAGCACACGCAGCGTGATGCCATGCACGTTGTGGCCGAGTTGTTGCATCGTCACACCAATACGCTGCATCGCCTGCTCGTTGCTGAGACCACGCAAATCGGTGTCGTTGATCGCAATCAGCTGGTCGTTCACGCGCAGACGACCGTCCTAAAAGTCATGTGAAATATACAGTGACACACTGAAGCTGGTTGGTGTGCATGCAAATCAACACGGCTGGTGGTGCTTTGTGAAAAACTGTAGAACCTACAGTGAAAAACTCGGGAAAACCCAGTGCACCAGCCTTGAACGCGGCACCGCCATGCATGATGGTCTTGATGTAGATGCCACAGTCCGACTGAATTGTCTTCGCGTTGCGTTCGCAAATCGCCTTGCGGCCCTTGACGGAGACGCCGAGTCCGGCGCTGCCCGTGTCGTTCAGCGCGATGTCGAACGTCAGCTGTTTCTTGTGTCGTTCCCCGACGGCCGCCCAGCGCCCCGACGAGTGCGTGCCTTTGTCGGCGTCACCGTCGCCAACGCCGATCGCTCTCGGCAACGGTGAAATGCCACGTTTCACAGGCGACTCACTGCTGCCCCCTGTGATCACCAACGATCTGTTGGCCACTGGCTGAGTTGTGCTCGTTGAGGATGACTGAGCACCGCTGGTTGACGCTGTCGTGGCGGCCGGCTCAGTTTGCTTCGTCGCCTCATTCGCAGCGGCGCCTGTGTCGGCCGTGTGTCGACTGACTAGCAGATTCACAGAATCGCCCGGTTTGAACGCCCGCAGCATGCTCACCACCTCCTCCTGCGCCTTGCCGGTCACTTCAATGTTGTTGATCTGAATTGATGACAAGAAAAAAAACACTCAGTGCATTTTTGCGTTTCATTTTCGCTTAGTCACTCTGTTTATACAGTGTGTTTCTTTAAAGCTGCCCTTTTTACTAAGAATACAAAGTTGGCGAAAGAAGAAAGAAAGGGTGGATCGGAGTTGCAATCGCCATATTTAGCTACAAATTAGATGCGTGATTTCGTTCTTCTCACTATAATTCAAAGATGCGCATGTTCTGTATTCTGTGAAAAAACTGACAGGTGTAAACAAACAGACCACAGTTTCGTGTCATCAATTTACCTCAAGCAGCCTGTCGCCAGCCCTCAATTGGCCGTCTTTTATTGCGGGTCCAGTCGGCAGGACAGTTTTTATGTAAATGGGTCGATCGCCAGAACGGTCCGTATCGCGACTGGTCACCGTGAAGCCAAGACCAACAGCATCTGAACAACACAACAGTTGTGACAGTTGAACATTGAACAGCAATAGTTGGCCAGGCGCAGTCAACAAACGCAACAAACCAAACAACACACCTTTTTTCAAAGAGATCGCAATCTTTTGTCCGATGATCTTGGTGTTGGCCTTCTGCAAGGCCGATTGAGCTGCCTTGAGCGACGAGACACTGTCACCAGCAGCAAGCGACCCCGACGCACACGGCATCTCACTAGCAGCCGCCGTTGCTGCTTTGTCGGTTGACGATGTCGACGTGTCCACGTTGGCAGTGTTCACAACGATATTAGAAAGCGTTCGAATGATTTGTAGCTCTAAACGGCCTTGTTGCTGCCAGGTTTCATGTAAATACGCGCGGGCACTGCAAAATAAAACCAGTAACAAAAGGTCTACAAAAAACTGAGAGCAAATACACTGCTGGACACACGAAACAGGAAACACATGAACACACCGCACTGTGGACATTTGGTAGACGGGTCGATTATTGATGTGCGTTATTCGATCACCAACAAAGAGACGCCCATCAATTTTCGCCCAACCGTCGTCTGACGACACGCTCTCAACGCGCACAGATGTTAATCTGAGTAGGAAAACATACGTGTACAATTGTATGTCTGACAAAATAATTTTCAAAATTGATAAATGACGTTCACAGCAAGGAAACGGGAAGCACGTGAACACAGGTTTTTCAAGTTGTGTGCTGAACACATTCGAAACTTTCCAAGGCCTGACTCGGCCAACAGATGCACAGAGAGACACCAGCAACGTACTTTCCGGTGGCGCCGTACTCCGGCTCCACTTGGAACATCATGGCGCTGTCGCCGACACGACTCAACACGACGAGCACTGCAGCCTCGCGTCGTTGCACGGCTGCTGTGGGCGCAGCGTTGCCTGGCCGCTGCTCGCTGTCAGCCGGCACCCCGCCGTCCGAGCGTGTCTGCAAGTGGCAACATGCAGCAAGCGCCTGGCAATGCACAGCAACGTCACTCAGAGCACACCATCCAGTACGAGTGTTCGGCGCGTTCGGCCGCCTCCAGCCAGCGGTCTGCGAGACTCGACTGTCTCGCGGCGGTGCGTGCGAATCGTGACGCGAGCGACGTGCCGGAGTGGTCGAGCGCCGGCGACAACAGCGGCGAGATGGTCTCGTTGCGCTCGTGTGCCTCTGCCGCCTCGTCCGTCAGTGCACTCTGCGTTGCTGCGTCAGCTGCCGGCGCCAATGGCGCTTGCCGCTTGCGTCTGCCGGACGATGAACGGGCGGAGCGTGCCGTCGCGACACTGCTGCTGTTAGAGGTTGAGCTGGTGCTCGCCACGAGTGCCACGTCGTCGTCGCTGCCCTGCTGCACACCAACAACGGCCGTCTCTGGGCCACGTCCGTGTGCACCGTTTGACAGCGACGTCTGCACTTGCGTTGACTCTTGATCGGCTGTTGACGCGGTCGCCTTGTGCAACACCAGCAGACCGGGACCTGCCAATAACAAAACAGTCACATGAAACGGAATGCATGTCGATGCACCAGTGATTAGTGCACAACTTTTTGGAATGGCTTTGTTGCGATGCAGTTGGCGCGTTCCATCGTGACACCAAGCCAGACGACGTGATGACGCACAGTTTGTACCGCAGTGCCCATTGCTGGTTGACAGCCGGGTCGTCGTTGTGTGTTTCAACATGACAAACGCAATAAGCACAATGGCAAGAAGAATGGCGCTTGCCACAGCAATCGTTATGAACGCCGTTGAATGCAAAACGATTGGCATCGGTCAACGTTCACATTCAGTAGTGCAAACAATGCAAATCAGGCTAAACCAGCCAACAAACGACACAGTTATAACTGCCGGTAAATTTCATCCAAAATTACAGAACTCCATAACACATACAACTAGCTGATTGGTTGGTGATCGTGTGATACATGCATTGCTGTGCAGACATTGCTGTGGAGGCGGAGTTGGTTTGCACAGAATGCATGCATCACGTGACAACCAACCAATCAGCTAAGACTGTACGTTGTGGTGTGTGGACACTGTTCGGTTCAGAAGTTTTTCAATCAAAAAACACCACATAGGTATAAGAAAGAAAACGTTTGTATTGCAGGAATCTCAACAACACTGCAGCTTGGGCACAAAATGGCATTAGTTGTCATGTAATTTTAAAAAAGCTTGCTCTTGTTTGTGCTCCCATCGTGAACTGAAACTGTCTACAAACATGAAAAACGACATGGCTTCTTACATCACCCTGTTGCATTTGCTTTGCGCAACAAAAGATCTGACATTGAGCTCTGTGGTGAGCATCATGGGAAACAAAAACAGTCACGCTAGCAATTTCAGAACATGAAAAATGCAATCCTGAACGGTGTTTGACACAAAGCAAAAACGAAGAGCAAGCCTGAAACTGGTCTCTAACCTCTGCTGAGAAATATATAATTTTGCACAAAAATGGAAAGTTAGCGAAAAGAGAGCGTGCAAATTTGTGCTGTGGGCAATAGTTGAAGTTTGTACGTTTGATTGCGTTACGAGAAACCCAGGCCTGTCTGTTGTTAAAAAAAAACAAAATATTGAGGCCGAAAGCGCTTTATTTGTTCAACCTTCGCTGGCAGGGTCTGAAAAAAACAACATGTGGAAATCGCCCAGACGTATCTATTTCTAGAGGAGAAAGCTGGTTTCACAATTGCACTGTTTGGTGTTGTTGACCGAGTGAAAAATCGATACGACGCGACACGGATTACAATGAAGAATTGATTGCCATACGCAAAACAAGTACGGGCTTGGACACGTATGTATGTGAACGACAATGATTGTAAGTTGTAACAACTACAACCGCAAATAAGAAAAAACAGAATGAATGGGTAATCGAGGCTCACGTGGTGGCACATCGAGGCTGGTGATCTCGACCGAATTGACATCGGTGGCGCCCGGGCTGAGCGCAGTGCTCTGCGGTGCGTTGCTGGCCCAGTCCACAGCAAGCCCGTTCGTGTAGCCGATCGCAGTGGGCGACGAGCCGCGTTCGTTGGACGCGTCGTCTTCGTCGTAGATCGCCACGATCTGAGCACAACAAAACGTAAGCACTGCTCGGTTGCAGTGGTGAAAACAGCCTTTTAGTTATTTGTTACCGCAAAAACAAAACGCCTTCAAAGAATACACAATGTTCGTTGGGCGTAGTTACGTGTGCAACAGTTCATAACATGCGCCAGCATTGCGTTAGCCTACATCGATGCACACGGTTACAACAGTCAGTTTCCCTGTGGCGCGTTTGTGCCGAGCGCATGCAGCAGGCAGCACCTGTTGCTTGTCGTCGACGACCGACGTCAGCTGGTCGTCCGGGTCCAGGATGCCGCCGTCTGCCAGCGACTTCACACTGTGCACCGTCACTTGATGACTGTCCGGCTGAAATAAAGCGCACCAAATGAAGCACAACTCTGCTCACCGTGATGAACTCATTGGCGTTGTTGTAGCCTTTAGTGCACGACTGCTGACTTGCTGCAACCACGTGCTTCAGCATCGCATCGCATTCAATGTACTGCGTTGCTTTCAATTATGCTCTGTTGAATGTCGACTTTTGGTCACTGCAGTTACTGAGTCATGTTGCGCTTTATAAACACCGAAAACGCTCTGCCAAGAATAACTTCCAATAATACGCTGAAAATTCCACCGATCGTTTTGGTGATGTTGTTGGTGAATGGTGTCGTGAGAAAAATTCTGCTAACAGCAACCACATGATGTACTAAAATTCGATTATTTGTATTCGGAATTTCATGCACGTTATGCACGAACAATGTTTGTTGTGCGGCGACCTTTACAGTCGAAACAACGGTAGTGGAGTAGTAGGCACAGCACATTGATCACATGGTGTGCACTTTTTTGATTAGATTCTATTTTCAACAAACAAGCACGCGCAAAACACCACGGACGACGATGAAATCGGTCTGTGATGTTTGGTGTGTGTGCTTGTTTGCGGAGTTGCAGTAAAAAGCACAGACATCAATGATCAACTGCGTGCCCGCGTTTGCAACCACCAGCGCATTTATTTCGCTTATTTAGTTTTGTTTGAGAATTCACATGCAACGACACAGACGCAGCTGAACGGTGAACGCAAACCGAGTGTGTTCAGTTCCGCAAAACAACGCGCTCGTCTCGCAAAACAATGAACAAACACAACACTAATCAAGAGACATTAGTGAAAAAACACAAACAATACGCGTCATCCGTTGACGTTAAAACGTTCAATGGAGATGTAGGACTGCCAATAAACCCATCAGAGAGCGTGCGTTTCATGAGATGTGGGTGGTGTTCAAAGACATTGCAGTTCTCGGTTGGTTATATCAACGGAGATGGAAGATCTGTTGTGGGAATTGAATATTTTATGAAGGAATACTATTTTTATGGATCAACCACAACAACAAATAAAAAAACCTTACAAGCAGTGAGCAAAGAAAAGACCAGCAAGCAATGTAAAACACAACTTTGCCGACAGTGGCAATAATAATCAAAAAAATGGGGTGCAGCAAACTGCAAACCGGGCGGAACGCAAGCAAACTTTTGGCAAAAGGACATCGGATAGCCAGGGACACAGACGACGCAACAAAAAATGCACGCATTTGCACGTTGCAATTGGAACTGCAAAACTGATAAAAACGCTTTTAATGTTTCGACGATGCAAATAATCCGCAGCACCACAATCAGCATTTTAGCTACAACACGGACACAAAAGCAGAGTGGCAACTAAAACACAGGTGTGGTGGCTGTCATAGAAGCTGTTGCTGGGTGGGAGCAGGCACATGTGAAACTGCAAACGACACAACTGTGCTGTGTCTTGCAGTAGCTCGATCATTGCTGCAGCTACTCATAAACCAGTTATAATCGTCATTCACCACTCACCACATCACACAGTATGCCACTGACATAATATTGTGTGCTGCCCTGCGGAAAGAACAATCGCTGCAGGGGCAGGGCAGGGCGACTGAAAAACTTGAACACAACACATTGCACGCAAACCCGTCGCACGCCACAAAGATGCGATCGAAATGATAGAGAAAGAAAACCTGCACTCACCACTGCCATCTGCACTCATCAATAACGCACATTCTATGCTGCACCGATTGACAAAAAACACCCTGGAAAAGCGCTGCTGGGAGAATAACTTCAGTTTTATGGCAGCTTCAGATTTGCTTTCTTTTCAGGTGACGCTGGTTGTTGGCACATGCTGAGCGCAGTGCATGCTCGTGCGCACACTGCATGGGCGTATCATTTTGTTTTACGACCTGTCACAAACAACACAAACTTGTGACATACACAAAGTATTCACTGCAGGCTTGACAAAACTTCTCAAAAATAGATGTTTTGCAACCACGTCAAGCCATGTCAGAGGTTTCAGCAGAGCAAACAATCGACGACAATTGCTGTATTTATGGAATCTAGGACACGCTGTACATAGTATTTCAATAGGCAAGTGCTACTTTCGGGTGATACTTACAGTTCGGTCAAAATCGTGCAGTCGACTGAAGCGTCGCAGGACGACGGTATCGGGGGCATCGTCGTCGTCAACGCCAAAGTGCACAAACTCATTGAAGCAGTACGAATTACGCCGAGTCTTGCGAGACAACTTCAGTGCTGGCATCATGAATGAATACACCAAAATATTGGTGCAAAAATGACAATGCCTCGTTATACCATTATGTGAATTTATAACAGCTCAAATGTTCAGGCGGTTGGAATTGGAATTTTACCCATATCTAAAAACTGTCAAAGTTTCCCACATTATATTTGTGAGCAACATTTGAGAAACCTGTTGAACGAACAAAACAATGAATGTTCACGATTGGTCAGACGCGATGCAAACGACATTTCGGTGTTCTAGTTCTGCCTTTTATCTACCCATCGACTAACATGATTTCGTAAAGTTAAACATGACACAGTGAGCTGCTACCACTTGCCAGAAAAATGCTGATAAGCACAGATATAAATAACCATAGTAAAGGGTAAGTAAACACCCAATGAGCCACGGTAAATTTATTGCTCAAGCGACATTATTGGCACTAATAATAATGGGTGAAAAGAAATGAAACACGACATTTCAGGGCGCTGTTGCTTCCTTCCCCGCTGT
>JASANC010005481.1:0-27911 GCA_030248135.1 Theristus sp. LFF4_11
AGCACTAACGGCAGGTTTCTCCCACATTGTTTAAATTTTAACCAGGTTCAGACTAGGACTTATGAGACGGTAGCAACACAGGAAACTCAAAATGACATCGAAAAGCGCCCATTTACCGACTTTAAAAAGACTCCAGAAAACATGCCAAGCTTTCTTTTTGTGCCAAATCTATTCTATCATAAAGCAAACTTGTTGTCTCATTGAAATAACGTTTAATCAAGCTCAGAATAGGACTGGTTTTACTGCCTGTCTGTCGAGAATGCTAAATTTTGTCGAAAATACCCCTCGCACAAAAAATTAAAAAGAATCCAAAAAAATATACACTCTTCAAAAAAAAACAAAGTAGATAACAATATACTGCGGACGTGTGCGCAACTGGAAAAAATAAAATCGGGCTCAGACTATGACCTGTGTGAGTGCCGAGCACAAAACATTTCAAAATTTTGCAAAATTGCTCATTTTTCAAATGTTGAAAAGTCTCCGGAAAACGTCTTATGTAAAATTTAAAAAATCCAAGTGCCCAGCATTAACAGCAGATTGTTCCCACATTGTTTTAACTCCTAACCAGGTTTGGAGACTAGGACTTATGAGACGGTAGCAACTAGAGGATGGATCCGGCAAATTTGCCGTCATCCGCGCCGGATACGGCAAAAGCCCATTCAGCCGGGCCGGGATCCGGCAAAAATTGCCGGAATTCGGACCGGAATGGCCTTTTTGTCTAAAACACATCTACGCACATTTCGTCTCTTCTTCATCTCATTTTCATCAGAAAACAGCACAGACACAGAATCAAATTCAGCTAGACACAGCACGTGAACCAACCAAAAATTACAACAACAATTGACAAAATTCACATCGCATAGGGATAATCAAGTGCTGCCAACACTCCATTCAAAAACATGACCTTTTCAGATTTCTGAGTTGACAGACGAGATTGGCTGTACACAAACACCTGCCTGGCTTCAGAGAACATTCGTTATTAGCACTACGCTTGTTGGTAGCGGTGCCAGGTATCTGCCTGCGATTGTCGATAGTTTGGGGTATTTAGACAAGGTTCAGCCGCCGAAAGTCTTGGGGTAGATCACTTTTGTCCGGTTCGTCGATAAAATCATCCGACTCGTACATATTCATTTCGCCGCGCAGTTCGTCTTCGAGACTGCTGATTCGCCTGACGGGTTGCGCGGTCGCGCAGCGGCAAGCTCGATGCCTCCGTAGGGGCCAGTCGATTTCTTTTGGTTCGGGCTCGCGTTCACTTTCGTCATCGTCGTTGTTCGCGATCTCGGATGTATCGTCGCAGTTTGTGGGCGTCTCCGGTCGTTTTCAAGATTTTCTTTGCAATGTGAAGTAGTTCACAACGAATCGCGCCTTCATTTTCGAAGACGACTGCAGTATTCTTGAATCGCGGATCAACGTACGTGGCCATGATGTTGGATTCGTTGTGGGAAAGCACGGAAGCGTGTGTCGATGCTGGTCAGCAGCGTTTTTTTTCGTCGTACCAATGTACTGATGCAGAAATGGTCCGAACCAGGCACAATTTTAGCATCACCGTGAAGCCCAAAATTTGGGCTAACTTTCTATTATTGTGAAATTTTCGGCGAATTTCTGAACAGGGCGTTTTAAAAAAATCTTTGCCGCAAAAGATTCACGTGATCACCTCGGATTTGCGTAAAATTGTTTTAAAAGCTAAAAAAATGCAATTCGGCGATCGGTCGCCGGAGTCACCGGCGCTCGTCGGCCAGCACGAAAAATGGCCATAACTCGGGTTACGGTAGGTGTTTGGCCGAAAAATTTTGTGCGCTTACTCAGGACACTTAGTAGGATCGTTTTAACCCAAAATGTCAAAATTCCATTTTTGACCATCGAGCGCTACTCATACCGCTCTTATGTGCAAGACGTTTTAAACTACACTCAAGGTGCACTCTATGCCATAAGCACAACGACATTTATTGACCGCAATTATAACGCTTGGACCCTGGTATACGGGCACGCAACGTGAAAAATGGTCATTTATGGTTTACTATCAAGATTTCACATCACAGACTGACGCACAATGATTTGATGGTTCGGCCGGAGTTTGATCGCAACGCTGACGGCACGGTGGATAAAGAGGAAGCGACGGTAATGTTGTGAAAAAATATTATTTTTTACTGGTCACTCAAATGTCATAGGTTTGAGCATTTTGAACGTTTCATCAGCATTGAACAGTCCAGTGTTCAATGCACCCGAGAACCTGCTTGATACGTTATTTTTGGACGTTCTGAAGAAGAGTACAGTCGAACTCTAATTTATAGACAATCAGTTGATTGGTTGGTAATCACGTGACAAAATGCCGCCCACCCGCCCTCCAGAGCAATCCTTGCACAGAATGCGTGCATCACGTGATCACCAACCAATCAGCTGATTGCCTATAATTTAGAGTTCGAGCGACATCAGTTCATATTTCGGCCAATTGGCTGGCTGTAAACCACAAGTTTAGCCCTGGCTAAAAACATCGCCTAAAATCGCAACAACAACAACAGCCACCCCATTTCAGCACCATCTCGCCGGTCAAGAGTCGTCCGACCTTGATCACTTCATTGAGCACGTTTGGAACGACCTTCGCACGGTGTACAGACCGCCGTTGACGGACGACGCGGCGGGCGAGGCCGGCGGCGACGGCGGGCACGCGACCGCAAGCACCAGCACAACGAGTCCGCCACCGCCACCAGCTGCGGTCTGTTTTTTTGTTTTGCGGCTGGCGAGTGTGTGTCTCAACTCATCATCAGTTCGGCGTTGCGCCCGAGAGCTGCATGGCAGTCATTTGGCTGCTTTTCCTACAAGCTCCGCGACAAATGGCACGCGCTTTTCATTTTCAGACACCGCCGCGCGCTGAGAAGCCGTTCGACGATAGCGACGACGATTATAACGAGGATCTAGGCTTGGACGATGACGAGGAAGAGATCAAGGGAGACGACGTGGAAGACTTTGAGGTGGAAGAGACCACGGTGAATCGGTTTTCAATGGTTTTTACAGATTTTTTGTTTAAACTGTTTACCATTAGGCATGTTTAAAGCATTTTTGGTTTCGTTACTTGTGAGTTTTCTCAGAACGATTCCGGAGGTGAAGTCGATAATTCGAATGGAACAGAAACGGAGACCAACGTAAGCAATGAAAGCCGAGACACTAAAGCGATTTTATAGGGATCTCTCTGAGTCTCTGCATTCTTTGGTTTCTTTGTCTCTTCTCTCGCGTTCATCACAAGATCTTCCATCTCTTAAGGTGCATTTGGTAAAAATTCGCGTAAGTTTTCTTATTTTTTCTTTCAGACCAAACCGACATTGAGGTTTGCGGAGGACGACGTTCCAGAGCCGGAGTATAGTGAAGAACTGAAGAGGCTCGTGGCTGGTTTGTGTTTTCATTTTTTTCATTCATTCATTTTATTTCGCAAAAACCAGGATACTTCGAAAAAAAACTGTATGAAGAGCATGTAGTACGGAGACGCAAAATGTCTTTTAATATATCTGCTACTGCTATGTGTCATGAAAATTAGGCAAAATTCCGGTCAACGAGAACGTTTTGTTGTTGCTGCTGGTTGTTATGAAGTGAGCCTCATGTTGATTAGCTAGGCTATGGATGCAGCTTATTGGGCGACAAGGCGTCCATTCCCAAAGAGCAACCAGAATGTGACACGTTCGAGTTTTTTGAAATCGGTTGGTGGTGTGGTGTGTTGAAATAATGTAAATAAACAGAAGTTCTGTGTCTTTAAGAGGCGGATGCGGCACGCAGCGATTTCAACGAAGTCGATAGTAAATACCGTGATATGGACGCAGAGATGATGTAAGTTTTTGTTACAATTGGCTGCGTTTTTGCGAAAAAAATGACATTTCACATCCGGTTACCGCTTTGACTGGCAGAATTGGTGTGCCCACTTGGCCAGTGCAGTCTAAACCAGTTTTTTATCGATGTTTCGTGCTGCCTCGACCATCTTTATTGACGCACACATCACTTAAGAGAATGTGCGATTTTTGCGACTTGTCCAACTAAGAGGGCGTGTCTTCGCTTACCGCGCGAAACCGTAAAACAGTGTTAGGTTACAAAAAACGTACCCTCCCAGTGTCAGTCCGTAGCAGGGTCCCGTCACTGACCAAACGAGAATGTTGCCATGATGCGGGCCATAGCTTTTTTTGCGCATACATTGGTCAAATTGGGTCATCGACCACTCAAAATGATCGCACGGGGACAAAGAATTTGTTTTCGGCCATAAAAACTTTTTTGGCTCAAAATAATCACTTTTGGCCAAAAAAACCGATTTTTGAAGAAAAATAGGCTTGATTTTTTAAATTACTTTATTTTTTTTTAAAACATAGTTGGGTTACAAAAAAAAAACAAAGTAAATACCGACGTGCTAGAGACGTGTGTGCAACTGAAAAAAAATAAACCGGGCTCAGACTATGACTTGTGTGAGTGCCGCGCACAAAACAAATCAAAATTTCGCAAAATTCCATTGTTTCCAGGTGTTCCAAAGATCTCAGAAAACGTCTAATGTAAAATTTTAAAAATCCAAGTGCCCAGCACTAACGGCAGGTTTCTCCCACATTGTTTTAAATTTTAACCAGGTTCAGACTAGGACTTATGAGACGGTAGCAACACGGAAACTCAAAATGACATCAAAAAGCGCCCATTTACCGACTTTAAAAAGACTCCAGAAAACATGCCAAGCTTTCTTTTTGTGCCAAATCTATTCTATCATAAAGCAAACTTGTTGTCTCATTGAAATAACGTCTAATCAAGCTCAGACTAGGACTGGTTTTACTGCCTGTCTGTCGAGAATGCTAAATTTTGTCGAAAATACCCCTCGCACAAAAAATTAAAAAGAATCCAAAAAATATACACTCTTTAAATAAAAAAAAAACAAAGTAGATAGCGATATACTGCGGACGTGTGCGCAACTGGAAAAAATAAAATCGGGCTCAGACTATGACCTGTGTGAGTGCCGAGCACAAAACATTTCAAAATTTTGCAAAATTGCTCGTTTTTCAAATGTTGAAAAGTCTCCGGAAAACGTCTTATGTAAAATTTAAAAAATCCAAGTGCCCAGCATTAACGGCAGGTTGTTCCCACATTGTTTTAACTCCTAACCAGGTTTAGACTAGGACTTATGAGACGGTAGCAACTAGGGATGGATCCGGCAAATTTGCCGGAATCCGGGCCGGATCCGGCAAAAGCCCATTCCGGCCGGGCCGGATCCGGCAAAAATTGCCGGAATCCGGACCGGAATGGCCTTTTTGTCTAAAAAACATCTACGCACATTTCGTCGCTTCTTCATCACATTTTCAGCATAAAACAGCACAGACACAGAAACAAAGTCAGCAAGACACAGCACGTGAACCAACCAAAAATTACAACAACAATTGACAAAATTCACATCGCATAGGGATAATCAAGTGCTGCCAACACTCCATTCAGAAACATGACCTTTTCGGCGTTCTGAGTTGACAGACGAGATTGGCTGTACACAAACACCTGCCTGGCTTCAGAGAACATTCGTTGCTTGCCACGCTTGTTGGTAGCGGTGCCAGGTATCTGCGCGCGATTGTCGATAGTTTGGGGTATTTAGACGAGTTCAGCCGCCAAAAGTCTTACATTAGATCACTTTTGTCCGGTTCGTCGATAAAATCATCCGACTCGTACATATTCATTTCGCCGCGCAGTTCGTCTTCGAGACTGGATTCGCCTGACGGGTTGCGCGGTCGCGCAGCGTTAAACTCGATGCCTCCGTAGAGGCCAGTCGATTTCTTTTTTGGTTCGGGCTCGCGTTCACTTTCGTCATCGTCGTTGTTCGCGATCTCGGATGTATCGTCGCAGTTTGTGGGCGTCTCCGGTCGTTTCAAGATTTTCTTTGCAATGTGAAGTAGTTCACAACGAATCGCGCCTTCATTTTCGAAGACGACTGCAGTATTCTTGAATCGCGGATCAACGTACGTGGCCATGATGTTGGATTCGTTGTGGAAAAGCGCACGGAAGCGTGTGTCGATGCTGGTCAGCAGCGTTTTTTTTCGTCGTACCAATGTACTGATGCTGTCATCGACTTGTTCGATGCGCTGCTTCAGTGCGCAAACGGCGGGCAACACCATTGAAATGGATTCGTCGTCTCGTGGATTCGTCGTTGGGGGGTTTATCGGGTTTTAGGGGATCACGGCACCCCCGCACACCCACGGTAACACACGTCGCTAAAATCGCTGGTGTTCTGGGGCTCACAAAAAGCAACTGTTTGACAGCTAACTGAATATGACCAACGAAGATGGCTGATTTCAAAAAAAACCTGCTATTGTTCATCAACAACGTCGGCCAAAAGCTGGCAGCCACGCTTTTTAAAGTGGACGATGCTGCACATAAGTTTACCACTCAAGACAAAAGCCGTGAAACGCTCACTGATCACATGTCAAATGCACAACAACAAAACCAACAAAGCACCGATTGTCAAACCATTGAACAGCTCTGAAACGGAGGAATCAACTGGTTAATTCGCGGGTCTCGGCCATTCCGGCCGGATCCGGCAAAATTGCGCCGGAATCCGGACCGGATCCGGATCCAATTTTAGGCGCCGGAATCCGGAATCCGGAATCCGGACCGGAACCGGCTCCATCCCTAGTAGCAACACGGAAACTCAAAATGACACCAAAAAGCGCCCATTTATCGACTTTAAAAAGACTCCATAAAACATGCCAAGCCTTCTTTTTGTGTCAAATCTATTCTATCATAAAGCCAACTTGTTGTCTCACTTTAATGACGTCCAACCAAGCTCAGACTAAAACTGGTTTCACTACCGCTCTGTCGAAAATGCTAAATTTCGTCAAAAACACCCCTTGCACAAATAATATAAAAAATCCAGAAAAATATAGAATCTTCAAATAAAAAAACAAAGTAAATAGCGATATACTGCGGACGTGTGCGCAACTGAGAAAAATAAAATCGGGCTTAGACTATGACCTGTGTGAGTGCCGCGCACAAAACATTTCAAAATTTCGCGAAATTCCATTGTTTCTAGGTGTTCCAAAGATCTTAGAAAACGTCTAATGTGAAAATTTGAAAATCCAAGTGCCCAGCACTAACGGCAGATTGTTCCCACATTGTTTTAAACTTTAACCATCTTCAGACTAAGACTTATGAGACGGTAGTAACACGGAAACTCAAAATGACACCAAAAAGTGCCCATTTACCGACTTTAAAAAGACTCCAGAAAACGTACGTTTTCTACGGACGTGTGCGCAACTGAAAAAAAATAAAACCGGACTCAGACTACGACCTGTGTGAGTGCCTCGCACAAAACAATTCAAAATTTTGCAAAATTGCTCATTTTTCAAATGTTCAAAAGTTTCCGGAAAACGTGTTATGTAAAATTTTGAAAATCCAAGTGCCCAGCACTAACGGCACTTTTTCTTTAATGCTGAATAGTTGGATTTTCCAATATCTGTAGAGTTTTGAGTTTTATGGACTCTGTTGCACACTCAGAAATGAGCAATTTACACAAATTTTGACTTTTTCGTCAGGCATTCACGCTGCGAGTTGTATGGTTTTTTGGTGCCATTTTGAGTTTCCATGTTACTACTGTCTCATAAGTCCTCGTCTGAGCTTGGTTAAGGTTTTTAAAACAATGTGGGAGCAATCTGCCGTTAGTGCTGGGCACTTGGATTGTCAAAATTTTACTTACATTAGACGTTTTCTGAGATCTTTCGAACACCGGGAAACAAAGGGATTTTGCGAAATTTTGAATTGTTTCGTGCGCGGCACTCACACAGGTCATAGTCTGAGTCCGGTTTTGTTTTTTTTCAGTTGTGCACACGTCCGTAGTATATTGCTATTTACTTTGTTTTCTTATTTGAAGATTCTATATTTTTCTGGATTTTTTATATTTTTTGTGCAAGGGGTGTTTTTGACGAAATTTAGCATTTTCGACAGAGCGGTAGTGAAACCAGTCCTAGTCTGAGCTTGACTAGACGTTATTTCAATGAGACAACAAGTTGGCTTTATGATAGAATAGATTTGACACAAAAAGAAGGCTTGGCATGTTTTATGGAGTCTTTTTAAAGTCGATAAATGGGCGCTTTTTGGTGTCATTTTGAGTTTCCGTGTTGCTACCGTCTCATAAGTCCTAGTCTAAACCTGGTTAGGGTTTAAAACAATGTGGGAACAACCTTCCGTTAATGCTGGGCACTTGGATTTTTTAAATTTTACATAAGACGTTTTCCGGAGACTTTTCAACATTTGAAAAATGAGCAATTTTGCGAAATTTTGAAATGTTTTGTGCTCGGCACTCACACAGGTCATAGTCTAAGCCCGATTTTATTTTTTCCAGTTGCGCACACGTCCGCAGTATATCGCTATCTACTTTGTTTTTTTATTTGAAGAGTGTATATTTTTTTGGATTGTTTTTAATTTTTTGTGCGAAGGGTATTTTCGACAAAATTTAGCATTCTCGACATACAGGCAGTAAAACCAGTCCTAGTCTGAGCTTGATTAGACGTTATTTCAATGAGACAACAAGTTTGCTTCATGATAGAATAGATTTGGCACAAAAAGAAAGCTTGGCATGTTTTCTGGAGTCTTTTTAAAGTCGGTAAATGGGCGCTTTTTGGTGTCATTTTGAGTTTCCGTGTTACTACCGTCTCATAAGTCCTAGTCTGAACCTGGTTAAAATTTAAAACAATGTGGGAGAAACCTGCCGTTAGTGCTGGGCACTTGGATTTTTAAAATTTTACATTAGACGTTTTCTGAGATCTTTGGAACACCTGGAAACAATGGAATTTTGCGAAATTTTGATTTGTTTTGTGCGCGGCACTCACACAGGTCATAGTCTAAGCCCGATTTTATTTTTCTCAGTTGCGCACACGTCCGCAGTATATTGCTATTTACTTTGTTTTTTTATTTGAATAGTCTATATTTTTTTGGATTTTTTTTTAAATTTTTTTGTGCAAGGGGTGTTTTCGACGAAATTTAGCATTTTCGACAAAGCGTCAGTGGAAACAGTTCTGGTCTGAGCTTGGTTGGACGTCATTTCAATGAGACAATAAGTTGGCTTTATGATAGAATAGATTTGACACAAAAAGAAAGCTTAGCATGTTTTCTGGAGTCTTTTTAAAGTCGGTAAATGGGCACTTTTTGGTGTCATTTTGAGTTTTCGTGTTACTACCGTCTCATAAGTCCTAGTCTGAACCTGGTTAAGGTTTAAAACAATGTGGGAGCAACGCGCCGTTAGTGCTGGGCACTTGGATTTTTAAAATTTTACATAGGACGTTTTCTGGAGACTTTTGAACATTTAAAAAAAGGGCAATTTTGCAAAATTTTGAATTGTTTTGTGCGCGGCACTCACACAGGTCATAGTCTGAGCCCGGTTTATTTTTTTTCAGTTGCACACACGTCTCTAGCACGTCGGTATTTACTTTGTTTTTTTTGTAACCCAACTATGTTTTTTTTAAAAACAAAACAATTTAAAAAATCAAGCCTATTTTTCTTCAAAAATCGGTTTTTTGGCCAAAAGTGATAATTATTTCGGGCCAAAAAAGTTTTTATAGCCGAAAACAAATTCTTTGTCCCCGTGCGATCATTTTGAGTGGTCGATGACCCAATTTGACCAATGTATGCGCAAAAAAAGCTATGGCCCGCATCATGGCAACATTCTCGTGTGGTCAGTGACGGGACCCTGGTCCGTAGCGAATAAAGCAAAAGAAATGACGTCAACCACCGCTTTCACGCTAGAATGGTAGTCCACCCACATAGCCAACGAAGCAAACGGAAGCAGGTCGATGTTCTGACGAAAACGCCGCTTTTTTCTCACTCAGCAACATCAAAAAGTTCTTGGAGATGGACTACGGAGCGGACAAAGCGTGGGCGACCCTGAAGGACGTCTGTCAGCATTACCACGACCAGCAGTACACGTACAAGCTGTGCCTCTTCGACAAAGCGGTGCAGCTGCAGAACACCGGCGGCTACGAGACCTCGATTGGGTTGGCTTTTGGATGCTCACTTGAAAACCACCGTGTTCAGTCTGCCTATTTCATGTTAAAATGTTCATGTCCATGCCGTGCCGTGATATATCGTATGCGTTTTATTTGTTTGTGACTTTGCAACATTAACATTGCTAGCGTTATGAAACAGAGTGCAAGGGTTTCAAAAAAACTGTTCTGTTCTGGTTTATTCGACGTGTACAAGTTGCAGACAAGCGCACAAGGAAACAAGTTCGGAACCAGCTATTATAATCTTTCATTTTGATCCCGAGACTCAATGCGCTCATAGTTAGGTAAACAGTTTCATGCATGACGCGGGAATTCAAAAAATTGCCAGTGATCCGAGTCCTCTAAATAGGACCGAGTCACTTAGGCGACTTTAAATTGCCACATTAAGGTTATAGCTGAAAGCTGGTTTCGATTCTGCGCCTGCAAACCCATTGAGTCGCAGAACTTCAAAAGTTGATAATAGCTGGGCACACAGCCAAACTCTTGGCATCCTAAAAATCCAAAAAAACCAACCGTGGTACCTTTTCAGCAACTGGGACTCCTGGTCAGGCGACGAGTCCAACAAGTACGCACGTCAGATGTACAAAGGCGGCGTGTCCTGCTGGAACGGGCCGGATCGATCCGTTGAGGTTTGTGTCCGTTTGATTTATTGTAGGGCTGGCACGGTTGGTGATGAGCTGTACCACGGAACCGGTTGGTGATGAGGTGTACCACGGAACCGGTTAGTTATATGGTGTACCACGAAACCGGTTGGTGATGAGGTGTACAACGGAACCGGTTGGTGATGAGGTGTACCACGGAACCGGTTGGTGATGAGGTGTACCACGGAACCGGTTGGTGATGAGGTGTACCACGGAACCGGTTGGTGATGAGGTGTACCACGGAACCGGTTGCGGACCGACCGAGGTTTGTTGTTGGCGTTATGCCATTGCGGCCGGCGACCGCTGCGGAATGGCGTTTGTTTCGCCAGTTTGGCTTGTTGGCTCGCCTGCTGGAGTTTCACTGCAAACTCACCAAAACATCAAACTCGCAAAAGAACAGCGGGGGCAACGTTTCGCAACACTCACTGCACACCGACACCAGGTGTGTGTTTTCAAGTGACGTCCATACAGCCAGCTTGATAGATCAATCGGCTATGCTTTTTTACCAATCCAGCTCGATTGTTGAAAAATGAAGACACCGAAAAACGCAATGTGAGAGAATAAAAAACGCAAATCGGAATGCCGCAGGTGGTGATCTCATGTGGTACGGAGACGAAAGTGGTCGGAGCGTCGGAGCCGGCCAAATGCGAGTATCGCATGGATCTTGAAACACCCGCAGCTTGTCCGGACCCGGCAACGCTCGCGAACGAACACCAACAGATGCATTTGGAGCTGTGATCGAGTTTCGCATTATTCCCCCCCCCCCGTTTTTTTGCTGTGCTCAATCAAAATCCGTCGTGTTCAATCTTGAAACTCAAAACTGTTTCATTGTTTTGGGGTGGATCTCTTGTGATGTGTGCCTGTTGGTGGTGATTTTTTTCTATCGGGTCAACGGTTACCGTATTTCAACAGATCTTTGTGATTTGTGACATTTCAATTCGTTCAATTCTAGGAAACGTTTCAGTATTTCAGTTTTTATACGCACAAAACAATAAAAAGTCAAATTGTAACGTATTCAAAAACAAAATGACACGGACAACACAACGTAACAATTGAGGCAATTATCAGATACGTATGATCAATTGGATTAATCAGCATTATAAATGACTATATCTTGAGACACTTTAACTGAAATAAAGACGTGATGGTGCTTCGACTAACCCTGAACAAAAGAAAAGCGAAAGCTGAACACGTAGCAGTGTTAAAACTTTTTTAAAGTTAACAGTAAGTGCACTGCACAGTGGAAAAATGCACTGAAATAAGTAGGACATTCCAAATATAAGGCTTGAAGGTGGCCCTAAATCTTCAAACGAAGAAACGGCCTGCAATCGTTTCATGACTTCGAAAATCTAACAAACAACAAGAATAACTTCGCGCAGCGAAAACCGTTCACCACAACAAACAAAGCTGGCATGAAATGTAGCAACCGCTGAAACAAAACAAATCACCGGGACAAGCTACCATCATTGCATAGAATAAAACCACTGAATGTCAATCACACTTGTGAGAAGGAGACGTGTGGGTGCCGTGGTAATGGGCTTAACGACGTAACGAGTTTTGGTAAAAGGTACTACGGTAACCCACACCGCCGACAACGACGATAATGATACAGATAACGATGAACTAATGACGCATTCAGCAACGCAAAACAGCTAGTAAACACTTCGAAAAATGCATTCATGAAAAATCACCCCCATCTACGCATGCAGCAGTGACACAGCTGTTACGCTTGTGGCCCCAACGCCTACAGTGCTTCTATGTCGCGTTCATGAAAACACAACCATTTCCAGCACTAGCTATGCGATTTCTGTTGTACACTCATGAATGCCCCCGACAGATCGACAGCTCATGAGGCAATCACTCAGCGCAACCCGGCGCTTTTCGTGCAATCGTTCAAGTGCAACTGCCGCTGCTCTTGGTCGCGCCGGTCTCGGCGACTCAGTCCGCCGTCGCGGTCATACGGTCGCCGTCGTTGGCGCCGCTGCCGGAGGTCGGGCGCTGGAATCACCGGGATCGGCGTCCGACGCTGGCGGGCACCTGTACACTTTTCCCGTTTTCGTGGTTTTGGCTTTAGCTTTCAGTTTCCTAAAAAACCTCGCAGTTCGTACACCGATGGTGTCGCAGGTTCATATTTCCAGAACGTTTCCAGCTTCTTGTTGGTGAGAATAGCTCCCCCTCTCTATTGGTTACAGTACAGAAAAACAAAAATAAAAAAAATCCGGTCGTAATAGAACGGCCCAAATGTCTCGTACGTCACCCTCGCTTCAGGAAGCACCTGGGGCCAGTTTTATAAAAGCTTATCAGTCCAAAGGCTGCACCACTGAGCGCGTGAATAACAAAAATCATGAGACAACATATTTCAGTTATCCAACTTCACCGGCGAATCAGTTTTGGTCACGCGAATAAAAAAGGAACAGGAAGGTTTCATGGTTTCATTCAACGGGCTCATGTCAGTGGTGTAGCACTGTTGGACTCCCAGAGTATTACAAAACTGGACCCAGATTCTAACCAAGCCCCGCTCTGTCCGAACGTATTTCCGCCACATCCTGTGGTAAAATTCAAAAAAGCGACAACAAATTTCAACAAAACAACACAAGACACCGGCGACCTCTCAGCAACAGATCCGCTGCGCGCGATCTCGCCGTCGTCGGCGTCCACTCGGCTCGCGTGACGGGCGCCGCTAAACTCGCGTTGCCGCTGGTTTGCGCATTTCGTGCGAGCTTTTTTGCGGATTCGGGTGATATCGGGACAGCGGCATCAAGAGGCTGAGTATTTGCGCCAGCCTGATTCTGAATGTCACCATCTTGATTCGTCAACAACTCATCCGTCAAGCCGTCTTCGCCACGCTCGGTCAAGATCTCCACCACGTCCGGCGAGTCTTGGAACGAAACCGACTTTCTCACGGTCTGCACTGTGCTTCCCCTGTCGCTCGGTTTTTGCGCGCTTGCTGGTGTTGCTGTCAATGATCGACGCCCCTGCGAATTTCCGCCCGCCGCCAACGCAAACAATTTCGCGGGCGTTGTTGTTTCGATATTGTTGTCGACCACAACATTTTGTTGCAGTCGGTTGGTTTGCGCGATCCTCCACTCTTGGTCGTCGTCGTCGTCACGGTCACATGTTCGTCTTGATGTTGACTGCTCGTTTTTGCTGTCGTGTGTGTCCGACTTTTCAGCATCACACGCAGCGCTGTTTGAATGGAACACCGGCGGCAGATTGAAACGAGCCGAGAGCTTGTTCAGACGGGCGTTCTGGTCGTCGGCCGCTTGTTGCAGCACTGTGTGAATGGTGACATCGTCAGCTTGTTTTCGATTTGAGATCACAGATTAAATTTTATTTGTCGCTTTTCGGCCGATACCATTAATCACAAAACTTCCACTGTGCAAAAAAACAAACGATGAACAAAAACAAAGATTTGCGGCTCTTTACCTCTTTATTCAACGGTTCGCGATCGATTTCATAAAACAAACACGGACCTTTACCTTTCTGGAATCTGACTGGATCGATGTTCCGTGTACCGATTTTCTCAGTTTTTTGCGCATGAACAAATCGAAGCAAAAACCAAACAAGCTGACTGCATGGAGCAATCGCGTTTTCGAAACCCCAAAATGGCAACGCAAAACGGAAACAAACAACTCACCTTCAATGTCGGCGCGCAGTTCTTTGAATGTCATGAGTCGCAGCGGCATTTTCCCACTCACGCCTGCTCCATGCCCTTCCATTTTGAAAAGACGTGTCGACGACAGACTACTGACTGAACTGGGTCTCACTTAGGGTTGTTAAACAAAAATGAAAATTTTTTTTTTAAAAAAAAAAAGTGATTAAAAAAAAAACAAAAATGCCGATTTTTTTTTTTAAAAAAAAAAATTCGAAAAATTTTCCTCTAATATGCTCTGAAAACCTCAATTTTGGCACAATTTTTCGAAAGTTCAACAAAAATTTTCTTTGATTATACCTCGTAAAACCTTTAGCAGTCGATTTTGGGCCGTTTTACCGACTGATTTTAGGCTTCGACAACATCTGCGATGAAGTTTTTGAGCGTCCCAAAGCTTAGCCTACCATTTCCGATGCAGATAAGGTGACGATTAGCCTCGCAGAGCGTCCGATTGTGCTCGCTGCACCGTTTGCAAGCGCTACGTTGTCTGGTTGCTGCTTCGTGTCGTGTCGTCGCGACACCATCAGAAGAATTGATCGAATTTCAAGGCGGTATGTTTGTCTTCACTTTAGCATTAGCTTAGCTGGGGACAATTAGTGACGTTTTGGAGGTCAAAACACAAGAAGAGGCATGGTGACGGTTTGGAAAAGGGGTAATTGAGGTCACCAAAACAAAATCTGCAAAGTTCCGCCATACGGGTGTCATTCGGGAGGCGCTTGCATATCATGTGTGGTTCTTCGGACTCCCTGATTGATTTAGCACAACTTTGATTTTTGAAATTTTTTTTTTTTTAAAGAAAATTTAAAAAAAAAACAAAAATGACGATTTTTGTTTTTTTTAACAACCCTAGTCTCACTTCTTTAGAGAGGCCCCTTCCCCTTCCAACCTTCCTTGTCCCTGTTCCCTCCCTTTCGTTTGTGGCAAGGGGACGTCCAAATAAAATTGAAAACCGAAAACAGGAAAAAAACGAACTACGAAACCACAACCCTTGGCCTTACCCACCGTAATCCGCCCGCAGCTGCGGTCAATATTTTCACTTGTCTCGTTTTTATGTCATGGAGCGATAAAATACCGGTTTTTCAAACGCACAGAAAAAGATCGAGATGAAACAAAATGCAGCGAACTGTTAAAAAGTCGAGATTACAGAGACGTATAACCAACCACACTTTCAAAATTTTATTGTGCTCGAATCTTCTTGAGAAATACAAACATGTTTGATCTTGAAAGTTATCTAAATGTCCATTCCATGTCGTGCAGAAGAAATACTTCTTTCAAGATTATTGAAAGTACCGGATGTGCATGCAGTGTGAACTTCATTTGAAATAAAATCCTCAACTCATCTGCCAAATTACGTTGAAATGCGTTCAACGTTCACTCATTCATTTCAGCATCATTCATATTTTCATGATCTTAAGTGCAATAACGTACCGTATTGGTAGGAAACGTTTGAATTGGAAAAGTTAGACCTCCAAAAATGAGTTGGCTCATTTTGCTGGCGATTTACGTCTCTTATTTTCGACTGGTCACCGCTGGCACGGCAGAACCATTGGAGACGGACTCAAAATAGTATGCGGTTTCAATTTTGTTGGTTCTCTTCCTTCAAGCAGCAATTTTTAACCACCGGAGAAATGCAACAAAAACTCTCGAAAGATGTTGTTCACAGTTCAGGCGAAGTGCATGAGTATGCTGGATCGTTGGTGGACTCGACGTTGTTCTGGGACGACGTCGCTTTCTGGACAACGTCGGAGAAGGCGCGGGCACTGGAGAATTTGAAGCAACATGTGAGTCACAGTTGCACCCTCGTGGCCGGGTGATAGTGCGTTAGACTCTTGTCTGTGCGTTCGGGAGACCAGAGAAACCTCGACGACGGCGCCCTACTCAAGGGCGTTACGCTTTTCTGGGTTTCACTGCCTTAAAACACAGCCAAAATTCCCAACAACAACAACAAGTTGCAGTTGCTGGGCAATTTCTTCATAACCAGTCGACCATGGTTTGCACAGAAAGCATGCATACCGTGATCACCAACGAATCAGCTGATTCCCAATAAATTCACAATTCGACTTGTAGCTCTTATCGGTCGGTTCAAATTTTCCTTGGTCGGAATCCCACCCCATTTATAAGGCACGGACTTCCTAGTCTTCGTTTTATAAGACCTCCTCCACTTAAGTACAGTGGCGGCCAAAAGTTTGGTAACCCCTGCGTGCGCTGTATATCGCGCATTTTTGCGTTATTACTCTGCACATAAGCAAATATTTTTGATTTTTGGAACAAGATAACTGTTGTGTTCACAAAAACAAAGCTCGCATGTGTTGGGGAGAGACGCACAATAAAAGCACGCATATACCACAGCACACACATGCGCGAATGGGGGTTTCCAAACTTTTGGCCGCCACTGTATAAGGTTGTCACACAAAATTCCACTTGTTTCAGAAGTTTTGGGTTTTCAAATTTTTATAAGGAGACCTCATATGCAAGACTTTACGGTATACGGTTTGTGTCGCCAGAATGGAAAGCCCAAATCGCAAAAACAAGCATTCAATTCCAGATGACCGACCAACTGGTGATTGCCAACGTTCGGCAGCCGTTTTTAATCAAGATGCAGGCATTGCGGTGCTAATTTCATAATTTCATGCATTAAAATTAGTTTTTTTTTCAATAGAAAACAAAAATGCAACGTGAAAACATGTTTTTTTCAGACCAAACGATTCGAGTTGGACAAACGTTTTGGTGGTGTTCCAGATTGCGACAACTTGCCCGGCTGAGCGGATTGCGATAGTCTTGGCAATGGTTCGCAATTGGCGCAACATTCAACTGCGTTGGTCAATTTTGGTTTTTTATTCTTTAGCGGAACTTACAAACTTTAAACTTTGAACTTACAGACTTTGTAGGTTGTTGTTTGTTCTGAAGCCAAACACAACCCACTCCAAAGTTGTTCATTCTGAAAAGAACTTCTGCTCAAGCAACGGTGCTTCGATCGAAAACTAATTTGCCGCATGTTCAGAAACAAATCGATGAAATAAGCGCAACAATCAATACGATTCAACAAACAAAAAAACAGCACAAGCAAACCAAAGAAAAAACTCGATTCTTTTTTTTTTGAAGAAAACCTTTCTCTATACAGAGCGCATCTCGCAGTCGCGCGACTGGCTGCGAGCATCCGCGAAAATGGCGAACTTCGTCGATTTGCGCGCCGATCCGTGCGCGAGTTTCTACGAGTTCGCTTGCGGCACGTACCACCGGCGGAACGGTGGTCGGTCGCTGTTCGGACAGCTGCGACGGCGGACGCACGACTCGTTGCGGCGAGTTTTGGCGCAACATCACGGGGTGCGAGCTTCTTTGGAATTCGGCGCAATATTACAGTCCCCCCCGTAGCTCTGTACAAGGTCACTCAGGGGCATCTCAGCCTTATTCGATTTGATATCGGTGCCCTTTTTGGGGTGATATCACGGGGTGAGCTTCTTTGGAATTCGGCACAATACTGCACACCCCCCCCCTCCGACGTGGCTGTGTAGCTCTGGTACCCGGGCACTCAGACATCTCATTCTTATTCAATTTCATTCCGGTGACCGTTTTTTGCCAACGTTATTCGTTGTATTACCCCATTGGTTCTTGTTCATTGTTTCACTGGAATAGTTTTCAGTACAGACACGGTTCTCGCGTGATACGTCAGACACAACTGGCGTTTGACACTTGCGTTTCGCACAAATATTCAGATGGATCAGTGCAATGGATGAGAGAGAAGATTCGCGAGTTTGGTGGCTGGCCGCTGTTGGATGGGTCGGTTCGGCATTGGGCTTTTGTTGGGGTTTGTTGTTTGTTTGAACTTGAGTTTGAATATGAATTCGAAACAAGTATTTTTTTCAGAACTGAAGTTCACTGCGACGTCAGCAAGTTGTTCGAGATCGCTGGTGAACTGTCCGTTCTGAACATCCCGGCATTGCTCAAGCTGAATGTTGTGTCACGCCACGAGAATCGCGACAACAATGGGTAATGAATGAAATGAAGGTTGTTTTTTTCTGAAACGGTTTTTACTTTTTGAATACTTTGAAACGAAAATTATTTAGATACGCGCTCCACATCGATAAAGGCACTCTACTGCTGGCGTTTGGCAAATCGGCCGAAATCGTCTACCGAAACGAGCCGGACCAAACGCGCGCAAAACTCCGCCTACAAATAACGAAAACGATCCAGCTGACCTCCGGAGCGCTGTCGTTTCATTACGGCATTTCGGACGACGAATCACTGCAACGGAACGTTGAAGAACTGGTGGATCTTGAGTTCAAGTTGCTTTATCCGGAGAAATCGATCGATCCCGTCGAGGAGTGAGTTGGTTTTGTTTTTTTTTGGTTTTCTTCGCAAATCGCAGCAATGGAACGCGGTATAAGCCAGGAATTTAGTGCTTTTTGTTCGCTCACTGATTTCTTTCGAATTGTTCGCGGTCACATTCACGCACTTTTCGAAATCTGCTTGTATTTTTATAACTGTAACGAGACAAAGTAATTTCAGATCATGCTATTTTTGTGCAGCTACACAGCGAAATTCACACTCGACGAATTGGAGCGAACGTGGCCAAACGTGAGAATTCGTTGTTTTCTCGACTCGTTCCTGAACAAAACGCTCGTTGCGCACGGGTTCAGTGTGCCTGGCATTGCGGTAAACTGACACACATCATAGGTTGTTTTTATCCGAGTTCCTGCGGTTCGCGAAATAAAATGACGAAATAATAAAATGACATACCGTATTACCCCCAATAAACCCCCATGGGGGATTAATACGTCAGCGACTTTTAGGGGTGGGGGTTTATTGGTGGGGGGGGGATTATTGGTGGGGGGGGGGGTTTATTTTACAAAAAATTCTAGGGGTGGGGGTTTGTTGAAAAATAGCAAAAATACATTGCATGGCAGGCAAGAAAGTCGCAGAAACTTCTACTCTACATAGAAATTTCCTTTTATAACAGCCTTTTGTAATGAAATTACTATTAACTCACCCATTTGGGGCCTTTGGTAGCACAATTTCATCATTTTCACTGCAACCAGCCACTGAATTCGCCGGGTATGTGTTTCAAACAGGTCTCCAATAATCCCCCATGGGGGATTATTTGTGGGGGGGGGATTATTCGGAAACTGGTCGGGGGGGTGGGGGTTTATTGGTGGGGGGGATTAATGGTGGGGGGGGTTTAATGGGGGTAATACGGTACATACCGTAAAGTCTTGCATATAAGGTTCCTCCCACTTATAAGACCCCCACCCAAAAGTGGGCGGAGTGTCACACGGCGGGAAACCAAAAATATCAAAATTTTAACTTGGTCAAAATCCTACCCCGTTTATAAGGCCCGGAATTCCTAATGTTCGCTTTATAAGACCTCCTCCCACTTATAAGGTTGTCACACGAAATTCCACTTTTTCAGAAATTTTTGATTTTCAAATTTATATAAGGAGACCTTATATGCAAGACTTTACGGTATTCTAAAGCTCTGATTCATGAGAGGGGGCTCGTGTACTATTCCGGCCCGCGAAATTCCGGCCCGTAGAATTCCGGCCCGCTCATTCCGGCCGAATAATTCCGGCCCGAAGAATTCCGGCCCTGAGTATTCCGGCCCGGAGAATTTTCGCCAGCAAGAACAATATTAAACCACAAGAAGTGATTTTTGGTAAATAAATTCTTAAGTGATTTTTTTTATTTTTGTTTAGAACTTGCTTGTGTGAGGCAGGTGCTCGGCCACCAGTGTCCGGGTCGGGCGTCAACGCCTCGCGGACAGCTCCACCGGCCTGGCCGCTGGCAGTCAAACATCTGCACCGCATGAGAGGGCCGCCAGCCTCCTCGTCCGCTTGACTCAAAGGCGGGGCCAACTTCACATGATGCGGATTTCGGTTTCTGTCACCCATTCTTTGTTTGTTAAATGTGTGACTACTGAGAATAAAACGTTCCAATTACTTGTGTAGCTGTTGTTTAGATTATTACAAAACGGTTACACGGTTATGATGAGCGACTGACACAGGCAAAGCTAAAACGTGCTGGATAAAACGTACTCAACGAGTAGTTGTTATTATTTCATAAAACTAACGGTGCTTCGCCTATGTCGCCCAAGCGCCCAGTTCAAACGAACGAGCGCCGAACTATGTCGCGAGTCGCCCTTGTTACTGAGGCGACACGCGACAATAACGTTGCGTGTCGACAGCCAACAAACAATCAACCGAAGCGTTTATGCTTGGAAGAGTTTATTTTGGTTGTCGAGAGTTTGAGAACTGTTGAATCAATAGTAGCACCAAGAATAAATGCACTAAAACGGTGATCACCAATAACGTTGCATGTGTGAAACATTAACATAAAAGAATAGTTTAACATTATGATCACCAATAATCAACACAAGGTTACTGTGGGCAGTTCGTGTTCGGCCACGCTTGTTCTTTCGACGTCGAATTCTGGCGTTCCAGTCGGGAATATACTCCCATCTGGACGCACGAACAACTGATACAACTTGTGAACCCATTGGCTCCGTGGTCTCTCGGCTGCCCTGGACTGTCTCCATTTGCACAGTCGAAATGGTGTTCTGAACGTTCAGGGGCAACGGTTTTGGCAGATTTTGCACCACTGAGGCCGTCGGCGTGAAATACTGGGTCTGGTTCGTCTGCCTGTCTGTATGGCGCGGCGGTGAAATTCGCTCTGCGCGCACAGTAACAGGTGAACTTGCCAGATGTACCAAAATCTCTGGCACCTGGTCCACCAGTGGTGACTGTCGATTTGGCGTTGACGTCGCTACCGGCTCGAAATGCGCGGTGCGGCGTCGGTTTTGAAACAATTGAACTTTTGGAAAGTACTGTGTACCATCCACGTACCTTGCTTTCGTGCCGTAGACGCGCTCGAATGTGTCGGGCAACGGCACGACGCGACCATCAGGCAGTTGGGTGTGTAGCGCGAAGTCGGTGGCGGCGAGCTCTTTCACCAGTCGGATGGCCTGCGCGGGTGTGACACTGTCGCACACGACGGTACCCGTCGGTGCAAACCGTTTGTCGTACATGCGCGCTAGACTCAATTCAAAATAGTTTTGAATCACGTCTAAGTCATCATCCAATCTGATAATTGGCGCAGCCAACAATTTGCGTACTGCCGCAACAGTCGACTGAGAGACGCGCGTGACACTGTTACCTGACAGGTTACTTACGTAACCGGCATCCGACAAGCACTCGTTGTTTTCGAGTTGTTGTTCGATCTTGTCGATGCCGTAGTGATTGTAGTAGGCGCGAAGCACTGCTACGTCGCACTCTGCCCTGTCCGCGTAGATCGGTTTGTCGACGAGCGCGGACACGTCTTGCCTGGACTCGATCTTCCTGAGCCAGGACTTTTTCGTACCGCTGAACGGTTCAGAATCTGTGACTTCGACCGAACAAACGGATGATCAAGATGGTAGACCTCCATTTGTGAGGCAGGTGCTCGGCCACCAGTGTCCGGGTCGGGCGTCAACGCCTCGCGGACAGCTCCACCGGCCTGGCCGCTGGCAGTCAAACATCTGCACCGCATGAGAGGGCCGCCAGCCTCCTCGTCCGCTTGACTCAAAGGCGGGGCCAACTTCACATGATGCGGATTTCGGTTTCTGTCACCCATTCTTTGTTTGTTAAATGTGTGACTACTGAGAATAAAACGTTCCAATTACTTGTGTAGCTGTTGTTTAGATTATTACAAAACGGTTACACGGTTATGATGGGCGACTGACACAGGCAAAGCTAAAACGTGCTGGATAAAACGTACTCAACGAGTAGTTGTTATTATTTCATAAAACTAACGGTGCTTCGCCTATGTCGCCCAAGCGCCCAGTTCAAACGAACGAGCGCCGAACTATGTCGCGAGTCGCCCTTGTTACTGAGGCGACACGCGACAATAACGTTGCGTGTCGACAGCCAACAAACAATCAACCGAAGCGTTTATGCTTGGAAGAGTTTATTTTGGTTGTCGAGAGTTTGAGAACTGTTGAATCAATAGTAGCACCAAGAATAAATGCACTAAAACGGTGATCACCAATAACGTTGCATGTGTGAAACATTAACATAAAAGAATAGTTTAACATTATGATCACCAATAATCAACACAAGGTTACTGTGGGCAGGAAAGTTATTATAATTGTGAAAACATGAACACTACACTTGCAGTGACTTGTTGTAGGTTCCTAATCCTAAGCCAAGCCTTTTTAATAAGGTAAAAGGGTCACAAATCCTGTTCATGACAAAAAAAATAAAAATTTATTTGTAGTTTCTTTTTTTCCAAAAGGTTTCACTTTCCAAAAAAGCAAACAGGACGAACATCATTGAAAATACACTGTAACATGTGAACATCGATATTTTATTTTATTATTTCATTACTAAAATCACTTCGTGTGGTTTAATATTGTTCGTGCTGGCGAAAATTCTCCGGGCCGGAATTCTTCGGCTGGAATGAGCGGGCCGGAATTTTTCAGGCCGGAATTAGCGGGCCGGAATTGTACCCCCCCCCCCCCCGGAGAGGGGTGTTTTCTATAATCGGACTGTGAATGAAGCCAAGTTCTGGATACATGTATGATCTTGGTCCCACAACTCAATGCGCCCATTAGATGGGTAAATACATATGTAGTTGCATGCAGGACGCGGGAATTCAAAATTGGCAAGGTGATCTGAGTCCCCTACATGGGGCCGAGTCACTTAGGCAATTTTGAATTGCCACATAAAGATTGAAACTAGTTTCTTTTCACGTCTGCACACGCATTCAGTCGCAGAACTTAAAAAAATGATATAGATCCATTGAAATATGGAGTTCTCATGAGGGACGGGCGGACTACACCTCCCCCTTCTGTACTGGACCCCTTCATATGCAATGCGAAAGTTTCGTTTCATACACATCGTTGAAAGAAATAAAATAGCCAAGTTGTGACAGTGTGGACAAATCACCTACCAAACCGAAACCGTAGCAGAATGCCGATTGATGAACGACATCTGTTTTTTTATTTCAAAAGGAGTTTTACACGTCTGCCCGCATGGACGAATATCTGACAACGTTGAATGATCTCCTAGCCGATCCGCAAAACCACCGAATTGTGCGCAACTATCTGCTGTTACGCTACGCAACGTTGGTTGCCGCGTTCCTGCCAAATGGATTGATTGCGAGTTACGCGCGTCAGTGTGCAATGCAACATTTGAGAATATTTTGTGGTTTTGATTTTGAAGCACCAACCAATCAGCTGATTGCCTGCAATTCAGAGTTCTACTGTAGTGTGGTGTGACACTCAGTTTTCCTGCAGCGCGGTTTTCATCTCGACCTTTTGGGTCCGTTCATATTTGTAGTACGTCGACGCACGTCAAAGGCACGTTGGACGGGGTTTAATGCAATAACACGAAATGTGCCGTATACGCATACGTCAGTATGAACAGGCTGACTCATTACAGCACACAGCCACCAAAGAGTCGAATCGTGCCTTGCCCTGTTGGCCGATGTCCTACCGAACGCAATGGATCGTTTGCATGTCGACGTCGGGTTTCAACGAGCGAACTCCTACGAAACGCGACTGAAATTCCAAATAATGCTCAGCAATATCATCAATTCGACCGCGGAAATCTTACGAGGTTTGGTTCCGGTCGCGGTTTTTGGGCCGGACTGGAACTGTTGACTGATTTTAAGGGAAAAGGTATCAGGTTGATTTCGTCTGTTGCGTGCGATAAACCCGTGACCGCTTATTGATTGGTTTTTCAACGTCCACAATTGCTATAGAGCAAAACAAACCGATGTTTGTTCCATCAAAACAAGGTTGTGATGCCCCATTTCCGCATTCTCTCTGCATCACCCAGACTCGACTGCAATGTCGCGACTCACCAAGCAACTGGCACAACAGAAGCTCGACCAGTTGACCGGCATCGTTGGCGCACCGCGCTGGCTGTACGACAACGGACGGCTGGACGATCGCTACCCGCCGTCGGTGTTGCGCTTGAATGCAGACCATGGATCGATTGCGTTCTACGTTCAGGGGAAGACTGCGATCAGCCGGAAATTGTTTGCGTGGCTACTACGCGATCGCTATTCGGTGGACAGGTTGGTTTTCGGGCGTTTTTTGGGTAAAAGTTGTTTGGGTAGAATTTAGAAAGTACATCATAGATATTGGTTGTTGGGTTGGTTTTGGGGCAGAAACTTGGATAGGCTGTTGGTTGACATGTTGACGGCAGTTATGGGCAGAATTTTGGGTCAGTGGATAGTATTTGATTACATGTTGTTAGTTTCTTGTTGTTGTTGTTGGGATTTTTAGGCGATGTTTTTAGCCAGGGCTAATGAACGCAGAGAAGCGTACAGAACGCCGTTGAGTAAAGCACCCATCGAGTTTTCTGTCATTAAGTGACCATACAACCCTCGGCGGGGCTCGATCACCGAGCGCACCGCACAGACAAAGTATTCTGCCACCAGGCCACGAGGGTGACAATTTTGTTAGTTGTTAGGCCACGAGGGTGACAATTTTGTTAGTTGTTAGGCCACGAGGGTGACAATTTTGTTAGTTGTTAGGCCACGAGGGTTAGTTGAAATGTAGCTGGAATGAAATAGTGGTTGGAATTTTGCGTCAGTTTTTTGGGCAGAATTTAGGAGATCATTTTGGGTGGAATTTCAATCAATTCTGGGTAAATTTTTTGAAATCGCTTTTAAAAATGAATTTGGTAATGCGGTTGTTCTTGTCCGCATTGGTTATTACGAAAATGTCAATCAATTAATTGATTGTCCTTAAAAGCGTATTTTACTCTAATCTGAAGTAACGCTTCCGAATCTCAAATATAAACTTTTTGCAGTTTCAGCATTTACGACCAATATCCGACGAAACAGAACACGGAATTCCACGCGTATTACGATCAACGCAGCAATCGATATTTCATTTCATCGTTGTTTCTCACTGATCCCGTTTTTGACGCGACCTATCCAGATGCGATCAACTACGCACAGAGCGGATTCGTGGTGGCACACGAAGTTGGCTTTGATTTTTGTTTGGTTTTTTCTGCTCAGTAAACAGTTGTGCCACAGCGCTGACAATTTTCCATGCGCATTTTTTATGCGTTTACTAGCGCGTCACTAAAAAGTTTTCCATGAATGCACCTTTGTTTTCAGTTTGCTCACGGTTTCGACAAAATGGGTATAAACGTTCTAGGCAATGGAACTGTAGTCCATTGGTACAGTGATGCAAGCATGCGAGCATTCAACGATTCAGTAGAGTGTCTCACAAAGCAGTACGACAGACTTTGTGACGTACAGAAAGGAGTCTGCTTGAATGGCAGCTTGGTTAGCACGGAAAGTTTTGCTGATAACGTTGGTATGTTCAGACTTTTTTATTATTGTGACTATTTTCAATGACTAAAAGGCTCACTCATAAAGCAGTTTTTAATGACGCGTACTTGTAACTGCGCGGTCACACTACTTCATGAATGCCCCTTAAGTTTTTTCTCTTTTTCACTTTGCGTGAAAAGGGTTTGATTGACTGTATTTGAGTCTCACGAGGTGAATTTTTCGTACAATTAAAACGACTTCTTGTTGATGAACAAACGCTTCCGGGTGTGAAAAAAAACTACATTGATTATTGCAACTTCTTTTAGTCTACATATGTGGACATTTTGTTTTCGTTCGATTGTGACCTGAAAAATCAATTTTACATAAATTTTCCAGGCATCCAATCAGCGTACAGGGCGTTCAAAACGCATGCCAAGGATTCTGGACACCGGTTGCCGGGCCCTTGGTCACAATTTACAATGGAACAGGTTCGTGGTCGTGTTCTATGGTACAGTGTAAACTCATCGGTCAACTCTCTCATTCTTTACGATTCATTACTACCGACTGGGGTTATTTTCAAATTCAGCGCGCTGATTCAAACAAACGAATTTTTAAACTGTCCGTAGCGGTGGCAGAAAAGCGTAAACCGTGTTGTGCGTTGATTGACGGCTTTTCTTTTGCATACAAAAAACAATGGATCAACGATACGAATTTAAAATTCAACGATACGATACGTTTGTTCGTATTTCTGATTTTCCGCATAGATTTCCAAAGACGTTTCAAAATTAACAAGCCTCCATCACGTTCCAAAACGTTGCAGCTTTTTTTCGTGCACTCCGCTCGCCGTGGTGCGCCGCGCCCGGACTTGGCATCGACCAGTACAGCTCGCATCCGTGGCCGAAATTCAAAGTTGACCCGGTTTGGCAAATTTTGCCCCGTTCGCGCGAGCTTTTCAATTGCCCCATCGGCTCAAAAATGGCCCCGAAAGAACGCTGCAAAATTTGGTCATAAATTAAGGTTTTGGGTGCTTCGAGAAGCGGCACAAAAATCTAACCAAAGAAAATTCGCATACTGCTTAAAACCCACTGAATGTGCAATTGGTAGTGTAAGACAGAAGGCACAAAAATATGTTTTTTTTGAAAAAAATATGATTGTTTTTTTTCAACTGAGTCTGAAATTAAACTAGTCAAAAGCAAAAACACACTAGCAATTTTCAAGCAGTTTAAAAAATAATGTGTTGAATTTGTAAATTGTAAAGTTCATTTTGATGTACTTTCATTGTAATTTCGTTCACTGTTTATCACAATGAATTGCTTTTCATTTGTTTGTACGACATCACGTTGATGTTGTTGAGCAAATTTCGCTTTTCGCTTGTCAACTCGCTTAAAGCAGATATTTGCATTTCTACTGCATTATATCAAAAAATAAATGTCATGTTCCCATCATGTGTGATGGTTTTCATCGTTCTTCTAACGGGCGGTTTCCCTGGAGGTACGATTTATATTTTCAACGGTTCTCACTTTTTTTAGAACAGTGTCTTTCCGCTTCGTGTCAGATGTAGAGTCCACAAGCCGCGGAAATAAAAATTACCCAGACCCCAAAATGTTGCCACTTTTTATTTCCGGGAGACCGCGCCGGACACCCGGGCGGACACTTTTTTTAATGTCACTGAGCCACCGCAAGCGTGTTCCACAGGAAAAGAACTATCCAATGTACGCCAAATGTACGCTTGTATGTACTCCAAAATGTACCCCAAATGTACCATAGTGGCACACATAACTGGCTCATCGACGTATATGGTATGTACCATAGTGGCGTAACATAACTGAGCCATCGAGGTATAGGGTATGTATCACATATATGCGATTATGGCGCAGTCGAACAATTATGACTAAGTATGCAATAAATATGTTTGCAATTATGGAAACCCCTCACACGCATGCAGATACACGCTCTCTTAAGAGGCAAGACAACAATTGTGTATCTAATTATGTCTGTTGTTAGTTATGTATGCATAATTAAGATGCTATAGTCAAATTATGTACATACCTAAACAATATGGGAGCTTCCTGCTATGTATGAAATATGTACATAGTGAAGTACATTTGGATCGTTCTTTTCCCTGTGTTCAGCTTGTTTGCCGAACCTCTTTCAGTCAAATCGGTTAGCGGTTCTCACCGAGTACCACTGTAATTCGAGTAGATGCAGGGCCAGTCGATGCCAGTGGTCGCAATGGACGAGCTGCGTGAAACTGCCCGCGGAGGCAGCGGTGGCGACGTTCCTGGTTTAATTCAAACAGTTCGGATGTGAGGTTGGCGATTAGAAATATGGCGTTTAGCGTCAGACATACGAGCGAACATTATTTGC